>NW_025573062.1:0-5000 GCF_020424385.1 Procambarus clarkii
TGCACTTCTTATTATTTTGACTTAACGTAACTTTCATTGTGTCATTTAAGTATTCTTAGTATTTTGATTCATTGATTTTATTATACATATTTGTTTGTGCATTATTTTCATGTTTTGATTTATTTAACGTAATTAAAATTTCATTGTTAAAGTTTACTTGTGTTTGTGTGTCTTCTCCTTACCTTACCACAGACGAAGTTCCAGTTTTTTCTATTTTTTTTTATAACTATGTGACGAGGCCATACCCCTAGCCTTAAACAGCCGAACACCAACGCGTTACCGTCACAATATATATATATATATATATATATATATATATATATATATATATATATATATATATATATATACTGGGTGGTCAGTAGCAATAGTGGTGACATTAATAACCCCTGAAGGAGTTAAAAGGCCTTTCGGACCAAACCAGAACGAGCTGAGAACCAAGGTAAACTCTCGGAGCATATACACTGAGAATTCGGGTACACCTAGCGGTGTATATACCCCGCCCCTCCCCCCCTCACCTCGTGTATGTGTATCCTTCGATTGCTGTTGGACTTAAGGTCAGTAAACCTCTCGAGGGGTTAGTAAGGCCACCAAAATAACTTACTGACCAACCAACAAATATACTTTCATTGCTGTTTGCTCAGTTAGGTTTACTGAACATAGCGTAAGATTAAAGTAAAGCCGCCAGTGTATACCGAGAAGCAGAGCATACTTCGCGGTGTATATATATCCCTGTATATCCCTTATACCGACCTCTCTTAATATGTTTCATACATCACAAACATGTTCTGGCGAAGATTATAAATGAGACCACTAGTTTACATCAGCTATTGCTGTGATTACATCTATGAGAATTACATACAACATGTCATCTGATCACAAGGGCCTATGGCACCTGATCTCATCCAGCATTGGCACCTGATCTACAGCAATTGTGACATCTGACCTCCAAGCAACTGTGACATTTTAGAATTGCTGAGTTCAGCCTTCTCCTTCCACTGTGGTGAGCTGCTGTACTCTATCACTCTCCAGCCGTGTCGTAGAGAAAGGAGGCAAGAGAGATAGTGGCAGAGTTTAGCGGCGAGGCGATAAGGGTTATATATACCGAGGGTGAGGGAAGCAGAGGGTCAGGAAGACCAGGGTAGACAAAGGTTAGGGGACAAGGGTAGACGAGGATGAGGGGACGAGGGTGTGAAAGGTTGAGGGGACGAGGGCAAACGAGTAATGGGACCATGGTAAACAAGGTTCTTCTTGTTACAGGTTCTTCGGAGTTGTTCTTGACGAATGACAGTCACACAATCTTCGAAGAGTCTCTCTGTGTTCTTTTTACAGTCACTGTCGACCTGTCAGTAACTACTGGCCTGCCACAGTCACTGTCGACCCTGACAGTAAATACTGGCCTGCCACAGTCACTGTCGACCCTGACAGTAACTACTGGCCTGCCACAGTCACTGTCGACCCTGACAGTAACTACTGGCCTGCCACAGTCACTGTCGACCTGTCAGTAACTACTGGCCTGCCACAGTCACTGTCGACCCTGTCAGTAACTACTGGCCTGCCACAGTCACTGTCGCTCTGTCAGTAACTACTGGCCTGCCACAGTCACTGTCGACCTGTCAGTAACTACTGGCCTGCCACAGTCACTGTCGCCCTGTCAGTACCTACTGGCCTGCCACAGTCACTGTCGACCTGTCAGTAACTACTGGCCTGCCACAGTCACTGTCGACCTGTCAGTAACTACTGGCCTGCCACAGTCACTGTCGCCCTGTCAGTACCTACTGGCCTGCCACAGTCACTGTCGACCCTGACAGTAACTACTGGCCTGCCACAGTCACTGTCGACCCTGACAGTAACTACTGGCCTGCCACAGTCACTGTCGACCCTGACAGTAACTACTGGCCTGCCACAGTCACTGTCGACCTGTCAATATCTGTCAATATCTTTATCTTTAAGATAAAGAGGGGAATAAATAAAGTGCACAAAGACAGCCTCTTCAACTAGAGAAAAAGTAGGAGAAGAGGACACAGATGGAAGCTGGAAACGCCAATGAGCCGAAGCAACGTAAGGAAACACTCGTATGTTGCGCGGGGTCAACACACCGAGAGAAGAAGCTGTGGAAGCCACCTCCATCCACAACTTCAAGGTTAGATTCGACAGTGAATTTGATAGGTAAGTAGTCACTAATGACCTGCAGTAGTCAGTGACGGCCTGCTGTAGTGGCCTGCTGTAGTCAGTGACGGCCTGCTGTAGTTAGTGATGGCCTGCTGTAGTCAGTGATGGCCTGCAGTAGTCAGTGACGGCCTGTTGTAGTCAGTGACGGCCTGCTGTAGTCAGTGACGGCCTGCTGTAGTCAGTGACGGCCTGCTGTAGTCAGTGACGGCCTGCTGTAGTTAGTGACGGCCTGCTGTAGTTAGTGACGGCCTGTTGTAGACAGTGACGGCCTGCTGTAGACAGTGACGGCCTGCTGTAGTTAGTGACGGCCTGCTGTA
Source organism: Procambarus clarkii (assembly GCF_020424385.1). Lineage (NCBI taxonomy): Eukaryota > Metazoa > Arthropoda > Malacostraca > Decapoda > Cambaridae > Procambarus > Procambarus clarkii. Next base: position 2,490 of record NW_025573062.1, read on the forward strand.
GTCAGTGACGGCCTGCTGTAGTCAGTGATGGCCTGCTGTAGTCAGTGACGGCCTGCTGTAGTCAGTGATGGCCTGCTGTAGTCAGTGACGGCCTGCTGTAGTCAGTGATGGCCTGCTGTAGTTAGTGACGGCCTGCTGTAGTCAGTGACGGCCTGCTGTAGTCAGTGACGGCCTGCTGTAGTCAGTGACGGCCTGCTATAGTCAGTGACGGCCTGCTGTAGTCAGTGATGGCTTGCTGTAGTTAGTGACGGCCTGCTGTAGTCAGTGATGGCCTGCTGTAGTTAGTGACGGCCTGCTGTAGTCAGTGACGGCCTGCTGTAGTCATGACGGCCAGCTGTAGTCAGTGACGGCCTGCTGTAGTCAGTGATGGCCTGCTGTAGTCAGTGATGGCCTGCTGTAGTTAGTGACGGCCTGCTGTAGTCAGTGACGGCCTGCTGTAGTCAGTGACGGCCTGCTGTAGTCAGTGACGGCCTGCTGTAGTCAGTGATGGCCTGCTGTAGTCAGTGATGGCCTGCTGTAGTCAGTGACGGCCTGCTGTAGTCAGTAACGGCCTGCTGTAGTCAGTGATGGCCTGCTGTAGTCAGTGATGGCCTGCTGTAGTTAGTGACGGCCTGCTGTAGTCAGTGATGGCCTGCTGTAGTTAGTGACGGCCTGCAGTAGTCAGTGACGGCCTGCAGTAGTCAGTGATGGCCTGCTGTAGTCACTGACGGCCTGCTGTAGTTAGTGACGGCCTGCTGTAGTTAGTGACGGCCTGCTGTAGTCAGTGACGGCCTGCTGTAGTTAGTGACGGCCTGCTGTAGTTAGTGATGGCCTGCTGTAGTTAGTGATGGCCTGCTGTAGTTAGTGACGGCCTGCTGTAGTCAGTGACGGCCTGCAGCAGTCAGTGACGGCCTGCTGTAGTGGCCTGCAGTAGTCAGTGACGGCCTGCAGTAGTCAGTGACGGCCTGCAGTAGTCAGTGACGGCCTGCAGTAGTCAGTGACGGCCTGCTGTAGTCAGTGACGGCCTGCAGTAGTCAGTGACGGCCTGCAGTAGTCAGTGACGGCCTGCAGTAGTCAGTGACGGCCTGCAGTAGTCAGTGACGGCCTGCTGTAGTCAGTGACAGCCTGCTGTAGTGGCCTGCTGTAATCAGTGACGGCCTGCTGTAGTCAGTGACGGCCTGCTGGTCACTGTCATTCGGCCACCACCACTGGAACTGAAACATTACTTCTTACATTTCCATTATGCATCAAAATGCCTCTGACTATGAAGCAAACTTGGCATATAAAGTGTCTTAGCGTATGTGTATACCGCGTGGTGTTGACACTAAACCCTCTTAATGCTGCTATTGTGTGTACCGCGAGGTGTTGACACTAAACCCTCTTAATGCTGCTATAGTGTGTACCGCGAGGTGTTGACACTAAACCCTCTTAATGCTGCTATAGTGTGTACCGCGAGGTGTTGATACTAAACCCTCTTAATGCTGCTATAGTGTGTACCGCGAGGTGTTGACACTAAACCCTCTTAATGCTGCTATAGTGTGTACCGCGAGGTGTTGACACTAAACCCTCTTAATGCTGCTATAGTGTGTACCGCGAGGTGTTGACACTAAACCCTCTTAATGCTGCTATTGTGTGTACCGCGTGGTGTTGATACTAAACCCTCTTAATGATGCTATTCACTATATATGAACCCCGATGCCAAGGCACAGGAAGATGCAGAACAGGCGACTTCGGGCTCCTGTTAGCAGGCTTAAAGCCTCCTCGTCCCACAGCTCATCCTAAACCCGTCTAGATCTGGTGTTCTCCTCGGAACACGACCCTCAAATCGTAACCCGTGTTTTTAAAAATAACTTCATTTTTCGTTCGTATGCGCCCTATGGTCAAATATGGACGTAATTTGAAATGAAATCGACTCACAACAGTGACGTTCTGTTCCGTTTTCTGTTTGAGTCGTCCGGCTTACTCGGCAAGGTTAGAAGAGGAAACTTTCAATAAACGTTTTTCATAACGTTTTGAAACTTTATGCGAATTTCCTGCCCACCTAACCTATCAGAGGACCCTTAACTTACTGATGTTGAAAAAAAAATCCCAAATTTATTTTCATTTTTTTTTCATTTTCAAATTGCGTCCATATTCGGCCATACTGGCAAACGGCCAAAAGCGACGTAGTTTTTAAGAGGACAGGTTGCCAATCGATCTACAACCAGGTCTACCCTTTTGTGAATGCATGCTTCAACGCGTTTTAGCCACGCTGCTTGGCATGCTGATGCAGTCCACTTTGTTGCCCGTGACAGATAATGCAATCATGCAACTCGTATTCACAGTTACCTTCTTTCCCCGCTGGGAAAGAAGCAACACTGCAACACTGGTGTTGCAGTGTTGTTGGTGGTGGGGAGCAGTGTTTCCTGCACGCTTCCCTGGACTATATCTCTCTGCTACATTGATGTTATGATGAAGTTATTACTGCTATAGCACACATTTATAATGTATGTTATAGCAATAATGACTTCTTGTCATTGCTATAACACACAT
>NW_025573062.1:7500-54157 GCF_020424385.1 Procambarus clarkii
GCTAGGTAACAGGGGCATAGGGTGAAAGAAACTTTGCCCATTTGTTTCTGCCTCGTGCGGGAATCGAACCCGCGCCACAGAATTACGAGTCCTGCGCGCTATCCACCAGGCTACGAGGCCCCTACAAAATTAAATTAAATTATATATGGTAAATTATATATGTAGATATTGTCTGTGATTTTTAATATGAACTAAAGCTCGTTAGTTATATTTTTTGGACTCTAGAGCAATACTTAGGTCAATATTTTGAAACTCTCATTCACATTCAGGGAGCCGAGCGGCCGAGCGGACAGCACGCTGCACTTGTGATCCTGTGGTCCTAAAAAATGCCCCGAAATCATCTCAAGATAACCTCAAGATAACCACTGCATTGCCAGTTTCGCCTATTATAATGACATCGTCAGACCTAGTTGCCTTAGATTCCTCTGTTCATATGTGTCTTTCCTTCATTCTTTCGGGGTTTTGGAGGCCTATACAGCTGTATTAATACAGGCCTATACAGCCTAGATTAATTTGATTCTCTCTGAACACTTTGTGTGAGGCTGCTTTAGTTCCCTCAGTAACACTATATTTTAAATCTATGACATTTATTGCTACACCAAAAGGGTGTAAGGTCAGATGGACGCCTGACAGCTGGGTGGACAGCGCTTCGGATTCGTAGTCCGGAGGTTCCGGGTTCGATCCCCGGTGGAGGAGGAGACAAATGGGCAAAATGTTTCTTACACCCTGGTCTCCCTGTTACCTAGATGTAAATAGGTACCTGGGAGTTAGACAGTTGCTACGGGCTGCTTCCTGGGGGTGTGTAACAAAAAGGATGCCTGGTCGAGGACCGGGCCGCGGGGACGATAAGCCCCGAAATCATCTCAAGATAACACCCCCTTTTCGTGCCCAACCATTTGGGGTGGAAGATTGACCTGCGATAGAGCTTCTAGCAGGTCGGTGTTCAATCCCCGACCGTTCAAGTGGTTGGGCACCATTCCCCTCCACACGTCCTATCCCAAATCCTTATCCCCTTAGCCCTTTCATGTACTATATGGGCGTAATGGCTTAGTGCTTTCTCGTGATAATTACCTTACAACCCTCTCCTCGTCACATCAATCTCCCTGTGCGAGATAACTTGAATCCCGTGATTTGATAGTTAGGTCAAAGTCCTTGGGCCAGATTCACGAAAGCACTTACGCAAGCACTTACGAACGTGTACATCTTTCCTGAATCTTTGACTGGTTTGGTTACATATATTATACAGTTTACAAGCATGAAAACTTCCCATTCAACTGTTGTTATTCTTATAAACAGCCTCTTGGTGCTTCAGAGCTCATTAACTGTTTAATAATTGGAAATAAAGCCGTCAAAGATTGATAAAAGATGTACAGGTTCGTAAGTGTTCGCGTAAGTGCTTTCGTGTATCTGGCCCCAGGTTTTCTACATTCGTCCACGTTTACGTTAGTGCAATAATGGTAAGACACTCGCCTGGCGTTCCGCGAGCGCTATGTCATGGGTTCGTATCCTGGCCGGGGAGGATTTACTGGGCGCAATTCCTTAACTGTAGCCTCTGTTTAACGCAACAGTAAAACGTGTACTTGGATGAAAAAACGATTCTTCGCGGCAGGGGATCGTATTCCAAGGACTTGCCCGAAACGCTACGCGTACTAGTGACTGTACAAGAATGTAACAACTCTTGTATATATCTCAAAAAAAAAAAATAATAATAATATCTTGTTTCTGTGCGCCCATGAACACTTAAATCGTCTGTTTGGTTCCTTAATACTCCTCTATTTATAGTACACATATAGAGTGTTGTTAACCTGATGTCTGTCTCCACTCATTATATTTTTAGCCAAGCGTTTTATATTTTCTTCACTGCTTTTCTTACGGTGTAATAGTCTTGTTCCTCTTAATATCCTGAGCGATATTATATCTATATTATGGGATATTATGTTATCAGATATTATTTTTATAGGATGAAATTTTCTAAGGGAAATTATCTCTAATAATATCCCCATAAAATTATTCCCGTAATTTAAATTTTCACCTATTGAGCCTAACAGTATGAAGTTCTACTAACTGCTCTTCCCCAACCCGTTCTCGCAAATTCGTAAAGTCAATATTGACTTATTAAATTACCTATTATAGGTATAGGTTAAGTAATAATTGTAATTACGAAGCAATAAGATGCTTATCTTAAGATACTAACAAGGTTAGGTAAGGTCGGTGTTTTCTATGAATCTTTTTAAGGGTATCTATTATGTTTAGTATATCACCTATGCACGTAGTTAAAAAGTCAATATTGACTTTACGAATTTGCGAGAACGGGTTGTCCTCCCAGAGTCTGCTGAGATCGGCCCTCCAGCTCTATAGAGGTGTACCCCGTCCCTCGGGGCACATAGAGCACTAGCCAATGAACTAGTCACAGTTATCGATCATTGAAATTGAAATTGAAATTGAAATAAGTTTATTGAGGTAAAATACACACAAAGGGATGAGGTAGCTCAAGCTATTCTCACCCCGTTCAGTACAACGTGTTCGATCATTGGTATTTCCCACCTAAAAGAAGGTCTTCAAGTCGGCCATTTATCCCAGGTGGCCTTGAGCACCACTCACCACCACCACCACCACCACTAACCACAACCACCACCACCAGAGAGAGGGCCGGGTGTAAATAGGTACCTGGGAGTTAGACAGCTGCCAGGGGAACACTCCCTCATTCCACAAATAACTCTGTGTACATATCTTATTGTTGAGAGTCGCCCCCAACCCACCAGGATTTTGCCACTGGGTCGTTTGGTTGTGCTACCTCTAGCAACCCTGCGAATAATCCAACCCGTTCTCGCAAATTCGTAAAGTCAATATTGACTTATTAACTACGTGCATAGGTGATATACTAAACATAATAGATACCCCTAAAAAGATTCATAGAAAACACCGACCTTACCTAACCTTGTTAGTATCTTAAGATAAGCATCTTATTGCTTCGTAATTACAATTATTACTTAACCTATACCTATTATAGGTTAGGTAATAATTGTAATTACGAAGCAATAAGATGCTTATCTTAAGATACTAACAAGGTTAGGTAAGGTCGGTGTTTTCTATGAATCTTTTTAAGGGTATCTATTATGTTAAGTATGTCACCTATGCACATATTTAATAAGTCAATATTGACTTATTAAATTTGCGAGAACGGGTTGCGTAATCTAACCCGGCTCCGTACCGCTACCTCAACCTAACACGCCTCCTCCGGTCCAGCGAAGGCCTTGGAGGTTCCAGCAATGGAACCTCTTTTTGCTAGAAGTTCTCATCCTTGGAGAGAATTCAACGTGCTGGTTCAGACAGGAGCGCCTTCTCTCCATCCTGTTGTGATATTCTATCCCGCATTTGTTTCAGTTCTTCCGTCAATCCTCGTGGCCGAACTCAGGTCCATCATCAACTCACGCTCTATAAACTCCAACTCACGAATGTTAAGATTGGTAAAACTAAGCCGGTTGCTAGAGCAGGTTTCAGAGACGTGTAGTCTAGACTGTTTCTCGTGACCTGGTGACCTTCAATGTGACCAACCTTAACTCATACATTTATATATGGCTAACATGCGGTGTGTTAATTACTGACGGTAAGGTGAGGTCTGGCGGGATCTGACGCTGTCTGTGTCTCTCTGTCTGTACTCACCTAGTTGTGCTTGCGGGGGTTGAGCTCTGGCTCTTTGGTCCCGCCTCTCAACCTCTCAACAAAGCCTCTGTCTGTCTGTCTGCCTGTCTGTCTGTCTGTATGTCTGTCTGTCTGTCTGTCTCTGTTTCTGTCTCTGTCTCTGTCTCTCTCTCTATACTGTGTCTCCCATGTTCTCCTCCTTTTCTGATTTTTTTCATCTCATGTGCTTCTTCCTCCTTCTCCTCCTTATCTTCCTCCTTCTCCTCCTTATCTTCCTCCTTCTCCTCCTTATCTTCCTCCTTCTCCTCCTTATCTTCCTCCTTCTCCTCCTTATCTTCCTCCTTCTCCTCCTTATCTTCCTCTCCCCCCTTTCTCCTCCTCCTCCTCCTCCTAATATCTCGCAATAATAAGTGGTAAAAAATACTAGTTGTCTGGTGAAGCCCTTGTGACTGTGGTAACTACAGCAGTGACTGGCCCTCGTGAGTGTGGTAACTACAGCAGTGACTGGCCCTCGTGAGTGTGGTAACCACCAGCAGTGACTGGCCCTCGTGAGTGTGGTAACCACCAGCAGTGACTGGCCCTCGTGAGTGTGGTAACTACAGCAGTGACTGGCCCTCGTGAGTGTGGTAACTACCAGCAGTGACTGGCCCTCGTGAGTGTGGTAACCACCAGCAGTGACTGGCCCTCGTGAGTGTGGTAACTACAGCAGTGACTGGCCCTCGTGAGTGTGGTAACTACAGCAGTGACTGGCACTTGTGAGTGTGGTAACTACAGCAGTGACTGGTACTTGTGAGTGTGGTAACTACAGCAGTGACTGGCCCTCGTGAGTGTGGTAACTACCAGCAGTGACTGGCCCTCGTAAGTGTGGTAACTACCAGCAGTGACTGGCCCTCGTGAGTGTGGTAACTACAGCAGTGACTGGGCCTCGTGAGTGTGGTAACTACAGCAGTGACTGGGCCTCGTGAGTGTGGTAACCACCAGCAGTGACTGGGCCTCGTGAGTGTGGTAACCACCAGCAGTGACTGGGCCTCGTGAGTGTGGTAACTACAGCAGTGACTGGGCCTCGGGAGTGTGGTAACCACACTTATACTGACTGTGACATCAAGAAAATAAAGGTGGGATGGCATTCTGAATAAAGCGAAGGAATCAAGAAAAAGGGAATAGCGGAACGGGAGGAAACAGAGATGGAAGGATATAGGAGAGAAGAAGCAAGAAGAGAGAAGAGATAAGAGATATGCGTCTCATACGACGACGGAGGTTGTCATCTGCTCTAAGACGTACACATCTTAACATTTCATTTGCATTGCAAATTTCTCGACTTGAGAGGAACAAACTCTCAGTTAACTTACCTGACCTGACCTGACCTGACCCGACCTGGCCTAACCCGACCTGGCCTGACCCGACCTGACCTGACCTAACCTGGCCTGACCCGACCTGGCCTGACCTGACCTGGCCTGACCCGACCTGGCCTGACCTGACCTGGCCTGACCCGACCTGGCTTAACATAACCTTAGTGATTCTGAGGATATTACAGTCGAGGCCTAATTAAAGTTCTTTGTTTTCAATAGGCCCTTATTTGTTAAGTAATGATTGGGAGACAAATATAGCAGTTTGGTTCAAAATGTGTAAACTGAAATATCCATTGGATTTTCCTTTGAATGTGTGTGTGTGTGTGTGTGTGTGTGTGTGTGTGTGTGTGTGTGTGTGTGTGTGTGTGTGTGTGTGTGTTTACTAGTTGTGTGTTTACTAGTTGTGTTTTTGCGGGGGTTGAGCTTTGCTCTTTCGGCCCGCCTCTCAACTGTCAATCAACTGTTTACTAACTACTATTTTTTTTTTTTTTTTTTTTTTTTTTTTTTTTTTTTTTCACACCACACACACACCCCAGGAAGCAGCCCGTGACAGCTGACTAACTCCCAGGTACCTATTTACTGCTAGGTAACAGGGGCACTTAGGGTGAAAGAAACTTTGCCCATTTGTTTCTGCCTCGTGCGGGAATCGAACCCGCGCCACAGAATTACGAGTCCTGCGCGCTATCCACCAGGCTACGAGGCCTCCCCCTGTGTGTGTGTGTGTGTGTGTGTACTCACCTAATTGTGCTTGCGGGGGTTGAGCTTTGTCTCTTTGGTCCCGCCTCTCAACTGTCAATCAACTGGTGTACAGGTTCCTAAGCCTACTGGGCTCTATCATATCTACATTTGAAACTGTGTATGGAGTCAGCCTCCACCACATGTGTGTATTTTTGTTCTAGCGGAATATTATCTTGTCATAATATCTTCAGGTCTTCAGGCTTCCCTTGGCCCTTACTAACCACATCGAGAGCGATCGAGTTTGCATATCAAAGGACACCACCTCATACAGTCAGTCAAGATCAATATTCCAGATCACTGCCATCCCCATCACCTCATTCCCTCCCTCCCTCCACACATCTCCAACTTCTCCTGTGACCCACACCTCGCTACACACCACCACCACTACACTCCGTCCCTCCATCCACACCTTCATCTACACCTCCATGCACACCACCTCTTTTATCAGTACCAAACCATACCACCTACACCAACAGCACAACACCAGGCACACCATCTCATCCCATACCACTAAAATAACACGTACACTCCCACCTCCACCCACACTCACACCCCACACTTAAACCCCCCACTCACACCCACACCCACCCACATTACCCTGGCTAAGGGGGCGTGGGTGTGGGTGTGGGTGTGAAAACGAGACAGAGATGCAGCCGGACCTACTATGCAAAACTTCCAAATTTGCCCAAAATATGCAATAAATGAAAACTCGTTCGATTTCAATCAAACTTTTTTGACAAGTTGTACATGAAAAGAGTTTCATCTGGCCCAAGTCTCAGCATCGTAGCATAAATAGGAAGGGAGAAAAAATAATGAAGTAGGTGTAAAAATTATTCCAAAGTGATCAAAAACGATTATCAAACCCAAGTTACATAGTTACATTCTTGTACAGCCACTAGTACGCGTAGCGTTTCGGGCAGGTCCCTGGAATACGATCCCCTGCCGCGAAGAATCGTTTTTTCATCCAAGTACACATTTTACTGTTGCGTTAAACAGAGGCTACAGTTAAGGAATTGCGCCCAGTAAATCCTTCCCGGCCAGGAATCAACTGGAATCATATCTATGACTCTCAGCTATCACAATAGCATATATTAAAAAAATATTATAATTAGTTTTATTTGAAAAAATGTAAGTTAAAAAAAAATCATTTTTTTTTATCGGACGATTTGCATGAAACTTATACACCTGACTGCACATAAGCCTATCTGTAAGGGTGCCAATTTTGGAGAAAACTGGTTGATGTCAACCTCAGCCACAGATGGCAGCACCTTAGACTTTATTACATTCTTATTTATTTTCAATATTTCCAACTAACATTAAACGTTCAAATAACGTTTTCAATTTTTTTATTCAATTGAATTGAAATAGATTATCCTGACGACAAGATTTGTCACGTTCACTACACCTGTAGTTCCTACCAGGTGTGTACGCTAACGGGAGAACGTGTTGGGACCTCCCTGTGCTGCCGTTTGTACCACATTCCCGATTGTCCTGAGAAGCCGAGTCGCGGTTTTAATGATGCTAATTCGTTGGGAACAACGCAGGTGTATTTCCCCGTCTTCTCACTCTTCGAGCAAGTTTATGTGTCTCATTATATGCAGCGAGGGGCCTCGTAGCCTGGTGGATAGCGCGCAGGACTCGTAATTCTGTGGCGCGGGTTCGATTCCCGCACGAGGCAGAAACAAATGGGCAAAGTTTCTTTCACCCTGAATGCCCCTGTGACCTAGCAGTAAAATAGGTACCTGGGAGTTAGTCAGCTGTCACGGGCTGCTTCCTGGGGGTGGAGGCCTGGTCGAGGACCGGGCCGCGGGGACACTAAAAAAAGCCCCGAAATCATCTCAAGATAACCTCAAGGAAGGTGTCGCATCCTCCACCTCTGGTAAACAGAGGAGCCTGCCTTGAAGACTGACGATCAGAATCATCTTACTCCACCACACCCAGGGAGAGAGTCTTGAATACTGATGGTCCAGGAGCGAGTCTTCGTCTATTGCGTTCCGGGTTGTTGCATTCTCTAGAGTGTCCCCCTCCTAGCACTAGTGATTCAACCTGTCCTCCTACAGCGAATGTCGCTTTTCGCCCGTATGCGCTACCTAAGGCCAAAAATTGTCGTACTAGAAAATGGAAGTGGCTCGCGAAAGTGACGTACATTCCCGTTTTCTGTTTTGGGTCCTCTGGTAGGTTAAGAGACGACAGTTTAAATTGACCGATTTCTTGACGTTGTGAAACCTTAAGAGGCCAGGCTGAGTGATTCGCGTTTCCCTTACTCTACCACTGGAGATCCAGGAGACTATGCCTCCACAACTGGTGATCCAGAAGCCCCTTAATCCACCACTGGCAATCAAGATTCTAGCCACCATCGCGCGCTAAAAAGCTCCCAACCTGAAGACAGATAATTATATTCCCTTCACCCAGGCTGCCACTTCAGCTACTTCCCGGGGTTTCATCAACCCGAGTGGTTTCCTCTCCTACTTCGCTTACTCTTTAGTTTAAAATATTAAACACAAAACGCATTGCACACTTGATGAATAGTTGAACTCGCTGAAATCATGTAAATAAAGAGTTGGCCATTTTTATTTTGTGTGTGTGTAGAATATTAGTTCCACACGAGGGGAGTGGATTGAGTCTAAATGTACCGCTGCAAAAATATGATTGTGATTAAAAGTTCCTGAAGCTATAAAATAGTGGAAAGTTACTTTTATTACTATTGTGGCATAGTTGATCTGTCGCTGTTCACAAGTTGCCACACATTCTACCGTGGTGGGACGTATTATTTGTTATTTATTTACCTATCTTTCCTCTGTCTCTCTGACTCTTCCTTTCTTTTTCTCTTTCACTATTTTTCTTTCTCTCTTTCGCACAGTCTCTGTCTGTCTGTCTATCTGTCTGTCTATCTGTCTGTTTCTCTCTCTCTCTCTCTCTCTCTCTCTCTCTCTCTCTCTCTCTCTCTCTCTCTCTTTTTCTCTCTCACTATCTATCTACCTAGATCTGCCTATCTATCATCTCTCTCTCCTTCTCATCTCCCTCCCCCCCCCCCAACACCCTCACCCTGGACTTATTTATTATTTCAATTCATTCTCCAATCTTGCCTCTTACTCATTACCCTCATACCTCATGAGAGCCCACCTAACCAATCATATTCGTATCTATGCACGTAATTGCAATACATTTTCATTGTTGTTAATATTATATTTCTTACATTTGAAAACTTTTTTGTGTGTGTGTGTACATCGTAAGATAAAATTAACACGCCTCTGTGGCAGTTGTAGCTTCTACGAGCCACGCTTGAGGGCTGGTTGGGAGTCAACACGAATAACTGATATAAAAACCAACACATTTGACATAATGTTACAAAATAATTGAGAAAATAAATATTTGTATTCCACAGCACGAAACTACAATTGTGCCTTTGGGAACGCTTACAGTTTGGACGATAAACGTCTGAGGATGGGTTAAAGTATCGGTGTTAAAGTGGAAGTCAGCCTTAAAAACCTGGGGCCAGATTCACGAAACCACTTACGCAAACACTTACGAACCTGTACATCTTTTCTCAATCTTTGGCGGCTCTGTTTACAATTATTAAACAGTTAATGAGCTCCGAAGCACCAGGAGGCTGTTTATAACAATAACAACAGTTGAATGGGAAGTTTTCATGCTTGTGAACTGTTTAATAAATGTAACCAAAGCCGTCAAAGATTGAGGAAAGATGTACACGTTCATAAGTGCTTGCGTAAGTTCTTTCGTGAATCTGGCCCCTGATCTTGAGCCCCATGAAATGGAAAGTTATCTCGAGAGCAATTTAGTCTAGTATGACCAAACCAAATGTACATAGATTCTCAGTAAAGACACTTTCTCTCCTAGTACATGTAAACAAACACGAAAATTGTCTATACTTCAGGTGCGTGGAAGAAAGGTCAAGATGCACACACGTGTACACAGACCTTTGATGTGACCATCCCTCGTGTGTTTACTAGTTGTGTTTACTAGTTGTGTTTTTACGGGGGTTGAGCTCTGCTCTTTCGGCCCGCCTCTCAACTGTCAATCAACTGTTTACTAACTACTTTTTTTTTTTCCACACCACACACACACATACACACACACACCAGGAAGCAGCCCGTGACAGCTGACTAACTCCCAGGTACCTATTTACTGCTAGGTAACAGGGGCATTCAGGGTGAAAGAAACTTTTGCCCATTTGTTTCTGCCTCGTGCGGGAATCGAACCCGCGCCACAGAATTACGAATCCTGCGCGCTATCCACCAGGCTACGAGGCCCCCTCGTGTGTACGTCAGAAGACGCGGCTCAGGTGTTCATCTTCCCGACAACTTAATTAAGGCAATCTAGGTCAGCAGTAATGAGACGCGGGGCTATTACTGTCGGGGGCACAAGAGGAATTATGACGTTAATTAAGGGCAATGCAACGATCAGTCATTGTTCACCTCAGAAAATGTATGAATGTCTGTATGAATCTATCTGTATGAGAAGACCATTAGGGGCAATGAGAAGGATTCGAACCCGCTCACTTGGTACCCCGAAGCAATCGCCCTAGACCACTACACTACGATATGGTCAAAGGTTAAGCAGCCTGGAATTCCACTGAAGTCTCTAGGGTTCCTGAGGCTTCCAATTGATTAGGTTTCAGTTGGAAACCTCAGGAGCCATAGAAGATTCAGTAGAATCCCAGATGGCATTGCTTTTGACCATGTCGTGGTGTAGTGGTCTAGGCTGTGTGCTTGGAAGCACCAAGCGAGTGAGTTCGAATCCTCCTGAAGGATCCTGCTGATTTTCTCACTGATACATCACGTTAATGGCATTTCATTGTGCATCTAAACACAAGGTATACAGGTATACTCAGGTATACAGGAAGACAGGTATACAATCATCCTAATAAGTATACCTGTGTCCCTAGTGACAAATGAATATTCCTCAAGATGTCACAGTCTCTTGCCGAAGAAGTAAAATATTGAAAAAAAAATCAAACCAAGACCTAATTTATTTCAAGAAGAAATAAATGTATTAAAAATAATATTTCAAATACCGAAATTAATACAAAATAATAATAATAATAATAATAATAATAATAATATTAATAATAATAATAGACAAAAATACCAATATCCACTGCATCATAATCGAAATTGACTTAAAAGCGAGCGCAAAATTGCGAAATGAAATCGAGATATATGCTTAATTTGGGGAAAGGGGGTTAGCAATTATTTACTTTTTAGTTTGGTTTTAATTAATATAATTCAGAGAAACAGGGAATAAAGAGGAGAAACGATGGGAATACCATACACACTTGCAGGGGGGCGAATGGTATATAAATTTGGACGATTCTGTGAGATTAAAACCAACTTCTGTGAAAAAGTATGGAGAGGAATTTGGGTGGGCGAGGGTTGGGGAGTGAGATTGTGTTGTGAAAATTGTGAATGCTGTGTTGTCTTGTGAGGTTGTGAGGGTGTGAGTACTGTGGTGTGAGGGTTGTGAATGCTGTGTTGTGTTGTGGGTGTTGTGAGCGGTGTGAGTATTGTGGTGTGAGGGTTGTGAATGCTGTGTTGTCTTGTGAGGTTGTGAGGGTGTGAGTACTGTGATGTGAGGGCTGTGAATGCTGTGTTGTGTTGTGGGTGTTGGGAGGGTTGTGAAGGCCAAAAAATTTCTGTAACAGCGAACCGTTAAAGGACGGAGATGTGCCGCTATCGGGGTATAGCGTCCCCGCGGCCCGGTCCTCGACCAGGCCTCCTTTTTGTTACACACCCCCAGGAAGCAGCCCGTAGCAGCTGCCTAACTCCCAGGTAACAATTTACTGCTAGGTAACAGAGGCATCAGGGTGAAAAAAAATTTGCTCATCTGTCTCCGCCTCCACCGGGGATCGAACCCGGAACCTCAGGACAACGAATCCGAAGTGCTGTCCACTCAGCTGTCAGGCGCCCTGACGCCTGACAGTGCTGTGAGTACTGTGTTGTGTTGTGAGGGCTGTGGTTATTGTGGTGTGGGTCGTGTGGACACACACACACACACACAAAGGGGGCCTCGTAGCCTGGTGGATAGCGCGCAGGACTCGTAATTCTGTGGCTCGGGTTCGATTCCCGCACGAGGCAGAAACAAATGGGCAAAGTTTCTTTCACCCTAAGTGCCCCTGTTACCTAGGAGTAAATAGGTACCTGGGAGTTAGTCAGCTGTCACGGGCTGCTTCTTGGGGTGTGTGTGTGTGTGTGGGGTGGGGAAAAAAAAAGTAGTTAGTAAACAGTTGATTGACAGTTGAGAGGCGGGCCGAAAGAGCAAAGCTCAACCCCCGCAAAAACACAACTAGTAAACACAACTAGTAAACACACATGGACTACTATGTAGTGAGGAAAGAGAGAGAGAAGGAAGAGGAGGCGGTGGTGTAGCTCTGCTGGTGGTGTGTGTGTGTGTGTGTGTGTGTGTGTGTGTGTGTGTGTGTGTGTGTGTGTGTGTGTGTGTGTGTGAACAGGATCCATCACAGGAGCGACCAACACAAAACACACTTTGCAGTCATCCTTCTTATTTAAACTCTCTCCCAACGACTGTTCGCCCCGCTGTCTCCCTCGTTAGCCATCTCGTTAACCATCTCGTTAACCATCTTGTTAACCATCACCTCAGGATCCAACACAACCAACAATCATGTCTTCATCAGAATAGTTACCTCTCCACTGTTAATATGACTATACCAATAAAAGATTATAATTTAATACGCAGGTTCGGCATTCTTCAGTAGCTAAAAGGTGAACGAATCATCAGAAAACTCATCAACTCATAACCTGCCTCACACACACACACACACACACACACTCACAATACTGCCAATAATGGCAACCTTCTCACAATACAACACAGGAACACCTTTCACGAACTGGGGATAAAACAGCAAAAAGGTATGAATACAAATGAGGTTCTGAGGATAATTCCCAAATTCTCGTGTTTTTCCTGTTGCTATTTCTCATCAATATCCCGTATCGTGATGTGGTTATTTTTCTTTAAAGTCATCGTCATCATCATCATCATCATCATCATCATATTCTTCCATCTATTATACTTCTTTTTTTCTCCGGTTCATACATGTAACTCTTTTCGTCTATCATTCTCTCTATTTTTTAGACACTTTCGTCTATCATTCTCTCTATTTTTTAGACACTTTCGTCTATCATTCTCTCTATTTTCTAGACACTTTCGTCTATCATTCTCTCTATTTTCTAGACACTTTCGTCTATCATTCTCTCTATTTTTTAGACACTTTCGTCTATCATTCTCTCTATTTTCTAGACACTTTCGTCTATCATTCTCTCTATTTTCTAGACACTTTCGTCTATCATTCTCTCTATTTTCTAGACACTTTCGTCTATCATTCTCTCTATTTTCTAGACACTTTCGTCTATCATTCTCCTTATTTTCTAGACACTTTCGTCTATCATTCTCTCTGTTTTCTAGACACTTTCGTCTATCATTCTCTCTATTTTCTAGACACTTTCGTCTATCATTCTCTCTATTTTCTAGACACTTTCGTCTATCATTCAGTCTATTATCACTTTCCTACACTAGCCTCTCTTCCTCGTCTTTATCTTCCTCATCGTATCTCCACTCGTTTTCCTCCTAATCTATACTGTCCCCCCCCCCACTTCCCCCTCTTTATCTCTATTGCCTCCTCTTTACCACCTCCTTATCACTGTTGCCTCCCCTCTTTCTCATCCTTATCTCTCCCCTCTGCCCTCTGTGCCACATAGAGTGAAACAAAAGGTTGAGTTCAGTTCGGAGCGCATGCAGCGATTTTTTTTCCCTGCTCGTGTCTGTGTATTTAGCAAGCAGTGCTGAGGAAGGATACAGATAGATAACTTATAGATAACTGGTAATGCCCGTTTCCTTAGCTGGCGTTAAGAGAGTGGTCGTTTTAACAACCTGCATCTGTTTATTGTGCTTGTAAAATGCAGGGGGGGGGGACTAACTGGAAAAAGTGCCAAGCCATTACGACTATATAGCACCTGGAAGGGGTTAGGGTAAGAATTTGGGATGGGACGGGGGGAAGGAATGGTGCTCAACCACTTGTGGACGGTTGGGGATTGAAAGCCGACCTGCATGAAGCGAGCCGTCGCTCTACCGTCCAGCCCAAGTGGTTGGCGAAAGCCTCGTGAATAATGAATGTTTTTGTTGTCTCTGTCTGTCTGTCTGTCTGTCTGTCTGTCTGTCTGTCTGTCTGTCTGTCTGTCTGTCTGTCTGTCTGTCTGTCTGTCTCTCTCTCTCTCTCTCCCTCTTTCTCTCTTTCTCTCTTTCTCTGTCTGTCTCTGTCTGTGTCTCTGTCTGTGTCTCTGTCTGTGTCTCTGTCTGTGTCTCTGTCTGTGTCTCTCTCTCTCTCTCTCTCTCTCTCTCTCTCTCTGTCTCTCTCTCTCTCTCTCTCTCTCTCTCTCTCTCTCTCTCTCTCTCTCTCTCTGTCTCTCTCTCTCTCTCTCTCTCTCTCTCTCTCTCTCTCTGTCTCTGTCTCTCTCTCTCTCTCTCTCTCTCTCTCTCTCTCTCTCTCTCTCTCTCTCTCTCTCTCTCTCTCTCTCTCTCTCTCTCTCTCTCTCTCTCTCTCTCTCTCTCTCTCTTTTATCTAGTGCTATATTATTTTTTTGGGTCACCTGCGTCGCACCAGCCTGGGCACACCACTCCCAGTTTTCATGCAGGTGTCATTCCTTCGTTCTCACCTTAATCTACCTGGATGTACCCGGATGGGGTTCTGGGAGTTCTACTCCCCAAGCCCGGCCAGGAGCCAGGCTTGGCTACGGCGTCTCATTGGCATCTGCACCTAGTCTGAGGCGCCTGACTTAGGAAGGTGGTGAAGGGTAGGGAAGGTGGTGAAGGGTAGGGAAGGTGGTGAAGGGTAGGGAAGGTGGTGAAGGGTAAGGAAGGTGGTGAAGGGTAGGGAAGGTGGTGAAGGGTAGGGAAGGTGGTGAAGGGTAGGGAAGGTGGTGAAGGGTAGGGAAGGTGGTGAAGGGTAGGGAAGGTGGTGAAGGGTAGGGAAGGTGGTGAAGGGTAGGGAAGGTGGTGAAGGGTAGGGAAGGTGGTGAAGGGTAGGGAAGGTGGTGAAGGGTAGGGAAGGTGGTGAAGGGTAGGGAAGGTGGTGAAGGGTGAGGAAGGTGGTGAAGGGTAGGGAAGGTAGTGAAGGGTAGGGAAGGTGGTGAAGGGTAGGGAAGGTGGTGAAGGGTAGGGAAGGTGGTGAAGGGTAGGGAAGGTGGTGAAGGGTAGGGAAGGTGGTGAAGGGTAAGGAAAGTGGCGAAGGGTAGGGAAGGTGGTGAAGGGTAGGGAAGGTGGTGAAGGGTAGGGAAGGTGGTGAAGGGTAGGGAAGGTGGTGAAGGGTAGGGAAGGTGGTGAAGGATAAGGAAGGTGGTGAAGGGTAGGGAAGGTGGTGAAGGGTAGGGAAGGTGGTGAAGGGTAGGGAAGGTGGTGAAGGGTAGGGAAGGTGGTGAAGGGTAGGGAAGGTGGTGAAGGGTAGGGAAGGTGGTGAAGGGTAGGGAAGGTGGTGAAGGGTAAGGAAGGTGGTGAAGGGTAGGGAAGGTGGTGAAGGGTAGGGAAGGTGGTGAAGGGTAAGGAAGGTGATCAAGGGCAGGGAAGGTGGTGAAGGGTAGGGAAGGTGGTGAAGGGTAGGGAAGGTGGTGAAGGGTAGGGAAGGTGATCAAGGGCAGGGAAGGTGGTGAAGGGTAGGGAAGGTGATCAAGGGCAGGGAAGGTGGTGAAGGGTAGGGAAGGTGGTGAAGGGCAGGAAGGTGGTGAAGGGTAGGGAAGGTGGTGAAGGGTAGGGAAGGTGATCAAGGGTAGGGAATGTGGTGAAGGGTAAGGAAGGTGGTGAAGGGTAGGGAAGGTGATCAAGGGTAGGGAAGGTGGTGAAGGGTAGGGAAGGTGGTGAAGGGTAGGGAAGGTGGTGAAGGGTAGGGAAGGTGGTGAAGGGTAGGGAAGGTGATCAAGGGTAGGGAAGGTGGTGAAGGGTAGGGAAGGTGGTGAAGGGTAGGGAAGGTGGTGAAGGGTAGGGAAGGTGGTGAAGGGTAGGGAAGGTGGTGAAGGGTAGGGAAGGTGATCAAGGGTAGGGAAGGTGGTGAAGGGTAGGGAAGGTGGTGAAGGGTAGGGAAGGTGATCAAGGGTAGGGAAGGTGGTGAAGGGTAGGGAAGGTGATCAAGGGTAGGGAAGGTGGTGAAGGGTAGGGAATGTATTGAGAGATACAGAAGAAGTTGAGATGTAGGAATAGCATACAATCCCCAGTTCTTCATCTTGGACAAAGCTACCAACATCTTACAATCCCCAGTATTTCAGGCACCTATTCAAGTCGCCTGACTGTCACCTATTCTAAGTCGCCTGACTGTCACCTATTCTAAGGCGAATAGGTTAGGTTAGGACTGTCACCTATTCTATGGTGCCTGACTGTCAACCGCTCTAAGGCGCCTGTCACAGACTGTAAGCGCCAGAAGCCACAGTCATGTGGAAACTGAAGACGTATGATTGAGGATCATCCATGTTAAGGAAATTAACATGTTAAGTGCAATTTTCAAAACAGCGGGGCAAGGGTGTTCAGCAGTAATATGTGCTTAAGAGATGTGTCTGACTTAACAACTGTCTGACTTAACAACTGTCTGACTTAACAACTGTCTGACTTAACAACTGTCTGACTTAATAATAATCATGTGTATGGCGCCTGGGTGCTCAGTGCTCATGAGCCGCAACATGTGGGTCTGGGTGCTCAGTGCTCGTGAGCCTCAAGATGTGGGTCTGGATGCTCAGTGCTCGTGAGCCGCAACATGTGGGTCTAGGTGCTCAGTGCTCGTAAGCCGCAAGATGTGGGTCTGGGTGCTCAGTGCTCGTGAGCCGCAACATGTGGGTCTGGCTGCTCAGTGCTCGAGAGCCTCAACGTGTGGGTCTGGCTGCTCAATAACTGTCAAACTGACGTTGTGAGTCTAGAGGATCAGTGACTGTGAATCTGGGTGCTCAGTGACTGTGAAACTTGGTGCTTAGTAACTGTGAATCTGTGTGCTCAATGACTGTGAATCTGGGTGCTCAGTAACTGTGAATCTTGGTGCTTAGTAACTGCGAATCTGGGTGCTCAGTGACTGTGAATCTTGGTGCTTAGTAACTGTGAATCTGGGTGCTCAATAACTTAAACTGAAGCTAGCGGAAACTCAAGACACTTCCATCTATTCAACAGATAAAAGGTGACATTGTAATTTTTGGCAATGTTTACAAGATGAAAATGCAAGACGTATTGAGGTAAGGTAATTATGAAGAGAAGGCGCTAAGCCAGTACGACTATATACTACATGGAAGGAATATTAGGACGAGGATTGGAGATAGCTAGGACAGAGGAAGGAATGGCGACCAACCACTTGTCTGGGTAGGGGTCGAATGCCGACTTGCAAGAGGCAAGACCGTCGTTCTACCGTCCAGCCCAAGTGGTTGAGTGAAGAAGTAACAACCACTTGTCTGGGTGGGGGTCGAATGCCGACTTGCAAGAGGCAAGACCGTCGCTCTACCGTCCAGCCCAAGTGGTTGAGTGAAGAAGTAACAACCACTTGTCTGGGTGGGGGTCGAATGCCGACTTGCAAGAGGCAAGACCGTCGCTCTACCGTCCAGCCCAAGTGGTTCAGTGAAGAAGTAACAACCACTTGTCTGGGTGGGGGTCGAATGCCGACTTGCAAGAGGCAAGACCGTCGCTCTACCGTCCAGCCCAAGTGGTTCAGTGAAGAAGTGACAAGTGATACAATATTTCTTGAAATTGCTAGCAAAGGATATGTATAAAAATATCACGTCTTATGTGAGTAGAAATTTTCACGATAAATTCATGTGTTTCGGAGTATGTAAAAACAACTTTTATTATTACTTCTCATTTTCCCCTGCGAGTTTTTACGACGTTTCTTAAAACTCAGAAAATTAATATCCGGTAAATATTCAGTGACTTCGGTGAAGATAGTTTCCTCAACAAAAAACTGAGAATCACGCAAAATTATGCATATATGGAAAACTTGGCTCACTTACTTAACTGTCATTTTAAGCATTAAAAAGATCTCATTGATAAAACTGAAGGAATTCGTATACTGAATAACCAGTTGACCAGTTAAGTCATTATTATATGAATGTTTGTTCCAAGAGGATATGTGTAGCACTTGGAAGGGATATGAGGACGAGGAACTGGGATATGAGAACAAAGAGTTGGGATATGGTAACAAAGAGCTGGGATATAACAAGGAGTTGGGATATGAGACAAGGAGTTGGGGTATGGGAACAAAGAGCTGGGATATAACAAGGAGCTGGGATATGAGAACAAGGAGTTGGGATATGGGAACAAGGAACTGGGAAATGACAAGGAGCCGGATATGAGAACAAGGAGCTGGGGTATGGGAACAAGGAGCTGGGATATAACAAGGAGCTAGGATATGAGAAAAACGACCTGGGATATGAAAACAAAGAACTGGGATATGAGAACAAGGAACTGGGATATGAGAACAAGGAACTGGGATATGAGAACAAGGAACTGGATATGAGAACAAGGAACTGGGATATGAGAACAAGGAGATGGAATATGAGAACAAGGAGATGGAATATGAGAACAACGATCTGGGATATGAGAACAAGGAACTTGGATATGAGCAGGACCTGGGATATGAGAAGGACCTGGGATATGAGAACAAGGAGCTGGAATATGAGAACAAGGAGCTGGAATATGAGAACAATGAGGATGGGATAGAACAAACAATTCTCAAAGGAAAGCGCCAAGCCAGGAGGGTCATGAGACCTAATTAACTACTTGACCCGGTGGGAATCGAACGAGGACCTGCATGAAGTGAGATCGCCACTGTACCGACAAATCGAAGTTTTTGGAAGGGAACTGTCAGGGGAAAGCGCCAAGCCATTACGACTCTATCCAAAGAGTTGAAGAACATTTAGAAATGATTGCGTTTGACAACATTCTCTATCGCACACACTCTGTTCTACTTATTGAACTGGTAGAATAGATCAGAGTAGAGTGTAGACTAAATATTATTGAAAAGAATAACTAAAAATTATATAATTAATATAATTATAATGTAAAATTATTAATGAAATAATTTACAAAAAGAGGATTTTATGGTTTTTTTCTAAGAATCCCGATAAAAAGAAGGCTGAGGGGAAGTATCAGGAGAAATTGCTCCGCCAGAATAATTATATTAAGAAGGAAGGTTAGAAGAAGAGTGTTTGGAGTGAAGGAAATGAAAGCTTCGAGGAAGGAAAGAATGTTATTGATTGAAGAAGTAAAGTAATTATCAAGGGAATGCAAAGCTTTGACAGTTGGGCTATACAGCACAATTAGTGAGGTTGTAATGTAATTGACCTTTAAGTAGATAATTATCAAAAGAAGGTACCAAGCCGGGAATGGTTAAAGCATGGTTAAATGTATATGTTTAAATGGTACATATGTAATGTTAAATGTAGCATGGTTAAAGGTGTTTAAAGCACACACACACACACACACACACACACACACACACACACACACACACACACACACACACACACACACACACACACACACCTCAAGGGGCCTGGTAGCCTGGTGGATAGCGCGCAGGACTCGTAATTCTGTGGCAGGTTTTATTTTTATTTTTTTTTTGTTAATCACTGCATATTTTCTCAGGTGCCACTAAGTAATCCGGACCCACGTAACTATCAGAGGGAAATAAGTAATGAGGAAGAGATGATCAGAGCACAGTTGGTGCCCACTCATCACGACGGTCGGAGGTGGTAGATGTATGTCCAGCTCCCATAGGCCTGGTGTCTGTGGGAACCTGCCCTCGGTTATACCCTGGATTATATCCTGGGTTATTATACCTTGTGTTTGACGGCACATACTCGGAGGGCTAATACACAGGTGCCGGCCCCTATTGTGTGTTATAATGTGTGAAAGTTGGTGGGTGCGGGCCTTGGTGTGGTACACAGACAGGCTGGAACTGTTTACGGTACGCTGAGTAACGGGGTTTGTACACGAGATCAGCGTTGCTCCTAATTTTTGGTCTCTTTTGCTCGTTTGTTTCGTCCGAGCTAAGCGACCTCTTGCGCTTCATAGTGGAGTTTTCGGGGAAAATATATGTCCTTAGACGGCGCAGCAGGTCTGTAAGTGAGGGGCGCCGGGTTGGATCCTGATGGGTTGCGTCCTGTAGCAGCTGGTCCATAGGTGGGTGACGGGTGTGCTTGGCCTCGACGATCTGTTGCATCATCCGTCCGTAGGAAAAGACATCTGAGGCGTGAGTGCTGGGCTTGTTTCGAAACACCTCAGGCGCGACCCATGTGTGCACTTTGGGGTCACCTATTAAAAATAAGGGTTAGCCGTTCAGACACGCCAAACCCAGGTCTATTATGCTGACCTCTGGTTAATCCGGTGGACCTTGTACCATTATATTGTTCAATTTTAGGTCATTGTGGACGTAGCCGGCCTCGTGAATCTCTAATAGTTTTTGGCCGACTTGCAGTCCGATGTGAAGTAAATTATACTAAGAGTTGTCGAAGAGTTCCTCAAGGTTCTGACCCGCTTTATATGTCATCAGGATGGCCGGAGGATGAGCTGCCACAGCCAGAAGGATGGGGGCGCCTCCCTTACCCTTCAGTACAGAGAGGATCTCAGCCTCGGTCGTCATGACCTGGGAAAGAGTAACAGAGTTAGCAATTTTTAGAGCTACTGGTTACCCACGCCAGTTGACTAGACTTACCTCGCCATATGTCCCGCTTCCCAAAACGTTTTCTCTCCTCTTCAATAGACGCGCGACAGTTTTCGGTCCAAGCTTCTTCATCGTAGTTGTCTATAGGTGATAACCCGGAAAACTGTCAGACCATTTTGGACCAATTTCGGACTCATCGATAGTTATACCTCAATCACATTAACTAATATCCTTGACAAAATAAATATAATCAGGGTAGTCGTCTCTGGCAAACCTATGACAATCCACGAACAAAGACCACTCACCTTGCAAAGTTTAGTGAGGATAGCCGCATGTGTTTGATACATGTTTGTTTGAACCTGTTTGAACTTGGTACAAACAGAGAGATTGACATTCTCGTTAATATATAATTTTCTCTGTTAGTTTTGTGTTAGTCTCGTGATCAGTTTTGAGCAGTATGGTAATCGTGGTTTTGATTGATAAAGATTAAGCCACCCAAGAGGTGGCACGGGCATGAATAGCCCGTAATGGTTTTGATTATTGCTGTGATTAATATATAGTACCTCAGTCAAGTCTCCGTGGTGTAGTGGTAAGACACTCGCCTGGCGTTCCGCGAGCGCTATGTCACGGGTTCGTATCCTGGCCGGGGAGGATTTACTGGGCGCAATTCCTTAACTGTAGCCTCTGTTTAACGCAACAGTAAAATGTGTACTTGGATGAAAAAACGATTCTTCGCGGCAGGGGATCGTATTCCAGGGACCATAGGATTAAGGACTTGCCCGAAACGCTACGCGTACTAGTGGCTGTACAAGAATGTAACAACTCTTGTATATATCTCAAAAAAAAAAGAAAAAAAAAAGTACGGAAATGGTTATGGGAGTGAAGGGGCCGTTCCCTTCACTGAAGGGAAGGGAACACGAAACCCTGCTTGTCTCTGTATGGGATGACGAATTACACCAATTTCACATCTCGCTAAATACCAGACTCTTTATTCTTCGTTAAGATTTATTCAGAAATTTGTGTTCTTCATTATTATGTTACTTTATCTTAGTAGTCATCCTTCAGTCTCGGGAGACTATGGAGTTGCGCCCTAGTTGTCAATCCTGGTGCAGCGTCTGGTGTGACTGATGAGGCCAATCCGAGAGTGGCAGTCCATCCCACACCGAGCACAAACGAAGTCCGATTCTGGTCTGTCTTCCTGGCTACCGGCTTTCCTTCTCTGTCTCTTTGCCTCCGATTCCTTGGCAAGTGACTCCTCGAACTTGGAGAGACCTCGTTGAACAGACTGCCTCCAGGCTGAACGGTCTGCAGCCAGTGTCTCCCATATAGCAAGATCGACGACCATGGCTTTCAGGTCCCTCTTGCATACTAGGGGAGCCGGTCGGCCGAGCGGACCGGCTCACTGGACTTGTGATCCTGTGGTCCTCGGTTCGATCCCAGGCGCCGGCGAGAAACAATGGGCAGAGTTTCTTTCACCCTATGCCCCTGTTACCTAGCAGTAAAATAGGTACCTGGGTGTTAGTCAGCTGTCACGGGCTGCTTCCTGGGGGTGGAGGCCTGGTCGAGGACCGGGCCGCGGGGACACTAAAAGCCCCGAAATCATCTCAAGATAACCTCAAGATACGTCTTTGTACCGTAGCTGGGGCTTGCCTGTTGGACGCTTTCCCTGCCTCAGCTCTCCATACAGGAGATCCTTGGGGATCCTGCCGTCGCCCATTCGCACAACGTGCCCGAGCCAGCGCATTCGTCTCTGTTTCAGCATTGTGTACATGCTGGTGATTCTTGCTCTCCCCAAGACGTTGTTGTTTGTCACCTTGTCCTGCCAGGTGATGTCCAAGACGTGTCTAAGGCAGCGCATGTGGTAGGCATTCAGCCGTCTTTCCTGACGGGCGCGGAGTGTCCAAGACTCACTGCCATAAAGGAGAGTGCTCAGGACACAGTCTCTGTAAACCTGAATCTTAGTTCTTAGTATACTCAGTATACTACCATGTGTATACTCAGTTCTTAGTATACACATGGTAGTAGATGCCTTACCGATGCGTTTGTTTACCTCCGTATCAAGAGAGAGGGAGTCAGAGATTGTGGAGCCCAGTTACACGAAGTCGTGAACGACTTCCAGTTTGGAATCAGAGATGCTGATATAAGGTGGGGAGTCCACTCCCCTTTACTTTATCTTACGTAGCTGTTTATTAATGGTGACAGTGTCCAGTGAATATGGTTACAGTGAAGAAGGGAAGGTGGTGAAGGGTATGGAAGATAGTGAAGGGTCGGGAAGGTGGTGAAGGGTAGGGAAGGTTAGGAAGGTGGTGAAGGGTAAGGAAGGTGGTGAAGAGTAGGGAAGGTGGTGAAGGGTATGGAAGATAGTGAAGGGTAGGGAAGATAGTGAAGGGTAGGGAAGGTGGTAAATAGTAGGAAAAATGGTGAGAGGTAGGAAAGATTGTAAAGGGTAGGGAAGAAGGTGAAGAGTAGGGAAGATGCTGAAGGGTAGGGATGGTGGTAGAAGGTAGAGAAGATGGTGAAAGGTAGGGGAGGTAGTGAGTGGTAGGGAAGATGGGTGAAGGGAAGGGAAGGGAAGGGAAGGTGGAGAAGGGTAGGTAAGATGGTAAAGGGTAGGGATGATGGTGAAGGGTAGGGAAGGTGGTGAAGGGTAGGGATGATGGTGAAAGGTAGGTAAGGTGGAGAAGGGTAGAGAAGGATTGACGATTGAAGGATTGGCCAGTTTATTGACGGTTGAGAGGCGGGACCAAAGAGCCAGAGCTCAACCCCCGCAAAGCACAACTAGTTGAGTACACGTACATACATCAACGTAAAGGAATTCATTTCAAGTTTTTCTCTGGAAGATACCAGAAACTCGTAAAAAAAGTTTAAATAGTCTCTGTGAATGCAAGTGTCTCTCTCTCTCTCTCTCTCTCTCTCTCTCTCTCTCTCCCCACTCCCTCCATCTCCTCTCTTCCAAACCCTCCCAACACATTCAGACTCTTTACGACATCCATGAAAAACACCAAAAATGAATGTATGCACATTATTGAATGAGGGCAAGAATGGCTGGTTCACGGGCCCCGAAAAACAAAGAGAAAGATATAACTGGCACGGCGGTGAAAATTCCCGAGCAATTGTAAGCAGAGTTATGAGAGGAGGAGAAGCTATCGAAGTTAGGAGGAGGGGGAACTTGTGCAGCCGCTCGTGTAGAGGTTGGTGAGGGGTTGTGGGTTATCCACTGATGACACTGTCTGGGTAGCTGCCACTATCTGGCTCTATTAGAGTGGTGTCAGGGGCCTGATAGAGTGGTGTCAGGTCCTGATAGAGTGGTGTCAGGGCCTGATAGAGTGGTGTCAGGGGCTGATAGAGTGGTGTCAGGGCCTGCTAGAGTGGTGTCAGGGTCTGATAGAGTGGTGTCAGGGTCTGATAGAGTGGTGTCAGGGCCTGATAGAGTGGTGTCAGGGCCTGCTAGAGTGGTGTCAGGGTCTGATAGAGTGGTGTCAGGGCCTGCTAGAGTGGTGTCAGGGCCTGCTAGAGTGGTGTCAGGGCCTGATAGAGTGGTGTCAGGGCCTGCTAGAGTGGTGTCAGGGGTCTGCTAGAGTGGTGTCAGGGGTCTGCTAGAGTGGTGTCAGGGCCTGATAGAGTGGTGTCAGGGGCTGATAGAGTGGAGTCAGGGGCTGATAGAGTGGTGTCAGGGTCTGATAGAGTGGTGTCAGGGCCTGATAGAGTGGTGTCAGGGCCTGATAGAGTGGTGTCAGGGGCTGATAGAGTGGTGTCAGGGCCTGCTAGAGTGGTGTCAGGGGCTGCTAGAGTGGTGTCAGGGTCTGATAGAGTGGTGTCAGGGGCTGATAGAGTGGTGTCAGGGGCTGATAGAGTGGTGTCAGGGCCTGCTAGAGTGGTGTCAGGGTCTGATAGAGTGGTGTCAGGGTCTGATAGAGTGGTGTCAGGGTCTGATAGAGTGGTGTCAGGGTCTGATAGAGTGGTGTCAGGGTCTGAGTGTTGTCAGGGCCTGCTTGAGTGGTGTCAGGGTCTGATAGAGTGGTGTCAGGGCCTGATAGAGTGGTGTCAGGGGCTGATAGAGTGGTGTCAGGGGCTGATAGAGTGGTGTCAGGGCCTGATAGAGTGGTGTCAGGGGCTGATAGACTGGAGTCAGGGCCTGCTAGGTTAGTGTCAGGGCCTCCTTGAGTGGTGTCATGTCCTAACAGACTGGTGTCAGGGCCTGCTAACCTTCTTTCAAGGCCTGCTAGACTGGTATCAGGGGAAACTAGAGTAGAAACTAGAGGGGAAACTAGAGTAGAGTAGAGGGGAAACTAGAAACTAGTTGCCAAAACCTTCTAGATTAGTGCTAAAAACTGCTAAATTGGTGCTAAAGCATACTAGAGTGATGTAAAATTCCGTGTTGAACAGGCTCAGGTTCAGGAAGTGACATTAGTGTGAGGCAGGGTTGTCTTGGTGGCAGGTGGAGTAGTGACCAGATGGAGTGAACTCTGAGCGACTCGATAATTTGATATCGGATTCGTTAGGTCGTGTAGGAATAGTCTGATATTGGCTTGGTCAGGTAGTGTAGTAATTGTTTAAAATTGGTTGCTCAATACAACCTTTCTTGCTCCTCAATTATCACTGAGATTCTTTGTAATAGATTAATTGAATGGTAACGAATGAATTAAATGTATTATCTTACTGTCCTATTCTACTTCTGAGATTCATGTGTTCGTGGCTGAACGATTGGATACTTGTGTACGTGGATACATGAATGGATAAATGTATTCTGCCACGAAGACACACCCAAAAGGAGGTCTGTAAATAACGTTAACAAACGGTTACCTGCACAATGCTCGCAATATTAACCATAATTAAAAGTTGTTTTCTAAACATTAAGTCGTCCAAGAATTGACCTCAAGAGTTAACTGAAGTGCGCCTCTCAACTCTCAGCTTCTGACAACAAGCACCAAATGTGTAGTTATGTTTCGTGTTTCTGGGTGTAGCAGAGCAGTTATACCTGGTTGATACCTGGTTGATACCTGGTTGATACCTGGTTGATGGGGTTCTGGGAGTTCTTCTACTCCCCAAGCCCGGCCCGAGGCCAGGCTCGACTTGTGAGAGTTTGGTCCACCAGGCTGTTGCTTGGAGCGGCCCGCAGGCCCACATACCCACCACAGCCCGGTTGGTCCGGCACTCCTTGGAGGAATAAATCTAGTTTCCTCTTGAAAATGCCCACGGTTGTTCCGGCAATATTTCTTATGCTTGCTGGGAGGACGTTGAACAACCGCGGACCTCTGATGTTTATACAGTGTTCTCTGATACTGACTCGTGGTGTACAGACACTCTAGCTCAAGCCAGAGCCTAAAGTATTGAGGGTTCGATGATCATACAAGTTTTTGTAATGATTTTAATGAACGCGAAAAAGGTTTTGCTCCTTTCTGGCACTGTGTTACATGCAGAACACTTGGTAGTAATTGAAACAATACAACTGTTTCTCAAAATTAACGCAGATCTGTGTAACAGTGAGAGTGGAAGAGAAAGTTGGGGAATATCTAGATGAAATATCGAATGGATTCTTCAGTTCGAGGAGCGAGGCTCAGCCGCAAAGCCTTCTTATTAAACTTTCTTAAATTTGCTGCTTGAGAAATAATTCCCAGGTATATAATGGCAAAAGTTTAATGAGCTACGGTTTTCCATTTAGCCGATTTGGAGTTTCATATTAATTTGGATTTTCATATTATATATAGATATATATTATATATATATATATAATATATATATATATATATATATATATATATATATATATATATATATATATATAGACATATGTCGTACCTAGTAGCCAGAACGCACTTCCCAGCCTACTATGCAAGGCCCGATTTGCCTAATAAGCCAAGTTTTCATGAATTAATGTTTTTTCGACTACCTAACCTACCTAACCTAACCTAACCTAACTTTTTCGGCTACCTAACCTAACCTAGCCTATAAAGATAGGTTAGGTTAGGTTAGGTAGGTTGGTTAGGTTCGGTCATATATCTACGTTAATTTTAAACTCCAATAAAAAAAAATTTACCTCATACATAATGAAATGGGTAGCTTTATCATTTCATAAGAAAAAAATTAGAGAAAAATATTAATTCAGGAAAACTTGGCTTATTAGGCAAATCGGGCCTTGCATAGTAGGCTGAGAAGTGCGTTCTGGCTACTAGGTACGACAATATATATATATATATATATATATATATATATATATATAATATATATATATATATATATATAATATATATATATACAGACAATAGATCTATGACTGTGATCACATTAATGGCGAAAGCCCCAATATAAAAAAATGAGGAATGCCAAAGCGTTTCCACCCGTCAAGTCCGTCGTCAGTGGCAAGAACGACAGCAGAAGCAGAGGGCAGGCGTATATATGGAAGGCTGGTGTATGTATTCTATGTTAATGTTGGTATTTGTGTATGTGTATGTGTTTGTCTATATGTAAGTGTGCTCGGGTGCTGTGACCTGGATAACTATGTTGCCAGGAGC
Source organism: Procambarus clarkii (assembly GCF_020424385.1). Classification (NCBI taxonomy): domain Eukaryota; kingdom Metazoa; phylum Arthropoda; class Malacostraca; order Decapoda; family Cambaridae; genus Procambarus; species Procambarus clarkii. The sequence goes on from NW_025573062.1 coordinate 34,398, forward strand.
AACATCTAAGATAATCTGATAACCTATCTCATGCGTAAGGAATATGACAACATTTGTGAAACAACACATCAAATAGACATGTGCGAAAACATGGAATTAAAATTATTATTTTTATATTTATATCAGATTGATTTATTATTACTACAATTATTATATTTATTTTTAACAAGAACGAATAGTGTAACTCTATAACTTCAAGATTTTATGAGTTATAGTCGGCCGAGCGGACAGCACACTGGATTTGTGATCCTGTGGTCCTGGGTTCGATCCCAGGCGCCGGCGAGAAACAATGGGCAAAGTTTCTTTCACCCTGAATGCCCCTGTTACCTAGCAGTAAAAAAATAGGTACCTGGGTGTTAGTCAGCTGTCACGGGCTGCTTCCTGGGGGTGGAGGCCTGGTCGAGGACCGGGCCGCGGGGACACTAAAGCCCCGAAATCATCTCAAGATAACCTCAAGATAAGATAACCTTCCTGTAGACAACATTACCCGATCATCCGTGTAAAGCACGGAAGATAAATCACCAACATTATCCCTACCACTGGGATTTCCATAACTCAACCTACCATCAATTTCTGCTCCAGCTTCACCGCCAAAATCCACACGCTAAAGTACCCTCATAGATTTCTCTCTTTCACTAAAGCTGTAGCGACCAGAAGGCGGAAGAGAGTAACAAAAAAACGCCCAGTACACTCCCCATTTGTCAATATCGACGAGAATGCCTTGGTCTGCTGCCATGGGACCTGCATGCAGCATCACCCAGGGCACCACAGATGCTGCGAGAGATCAATACTCCCCACAGATGCTCTACTGAGATCAATATTTCTCACAGATGCTCTACTGAGATCAATATATCCCAGGACCCCACAGATGCTGCGAGAGATGAATATTTCTCACAGATGCTCTACTGAGATCAATATCACCCAACGCCCCACAGATGCTGCGAGAGATTAATATTTCCCACAGATGCTCTACAGAGATCAATATCACACAGGGGCCCCAGAGATGTTGCGAGAGATCAATATTCCCCAGAGATGTTGCGAGAGATCAATATTCCCCACAGATGCTGCGAGAGATCAATATTCCCCACAGATGCTGCGAGAGATCAATATTCCCCACAGATGCTGCGAGAGATCAATATTCCCCACAGATGCTGCGAGAGATCAATATTCCCCACAGATGCTGCGAGAGATCAATATTCCCCACAGATGCTGCGAGAGATCAATATTCCCCCACAGATGCTCCACAGATGCTGCGAGTGAATAATATTCCCCACAGATGCTCCACAGAGATCAATATCACCCATGGGTGCTGTGGCATCACCAAAATGATTATCCACCAACGTAATTGATGAGAACCTGGGCGTTAATAAGAGCCACTGATTGGTTGATAAAATGTCAGTTTTTTTATCGTATTGAGCAGATTTCCATTATATTCCATTATATGGACACACTCAGAAAATGGTCGACATAAATTAATTGAGTCATCGATGACGCACGTTGATGCCCCAGGCCCTTATTGATGACGCATGTTGATGCCCCAGGCCCTCCTTGATGACGCTCGTTGATGCCCCAGGCCCTTATTGATGACGCATGTTGATGCCCCAGGCCCTGCTTGATGACGCATGTTGATGCCCCAGGCCCTCCTTGATGACGCATGTTGATGCCCCAGGCCCTCCTTGATGACGCATGTTGATGCCCCAGGCCCTTATTGATGACGCATGTTGATGCCCCAGGCCCTTATTGATGACGCATGTTGATGCCCCAGGCCCTCCTTGATGACGCATGTTGATGCCCCAGGCCCTCCTTGATGACGCATGTTGATGCCCCATATCCCCTCCCCCTCCCTTGATGATTCGTGTCACACTATGATGACTTACCAGTTCCTCTAGATGACGCACACGTCCCCTCTTGATGATTCATGCGAACCCACCAACCACCATCAATAGCACATTCTCACACATCAAAGCTCCCTAAAACCACACACTATAAGGCGCGGCCCACCAAACACCCCACACACACACACAGACACCACAGTCTCCCAGAGAAGCCCACTATGACATACCACAACAGCTCTCAGCTACAGGTCATCGTGTCAGGAAATCGTGGCCGATGGCATTCACCAAATCACTCAAAACTTCGAGCCAAGATACTGTCGATTTAATTTCCGAAAATGATGAGCGAATTCGCGACGTTCATTTCCGTGAGATTGGAAAAGTCTTCGCGCCGCCCAGTCGCTGTGGAAATGGATGACTTTGTCGTTGTGCGTGCCAGACAGCACCCCATTTTCTGTGATAATATAGGAGAGAGAGAAGGAAGAGAGAGAGAGAGAGAGAAGAGAGAGAGAGAGAGAGAGAGAGAGAAGAGAGAGAGGGAGAGAGGAGAGAGGCGGAGAGAGAGGAGAGAAGAAGAGAGAAGAGAGAGAGGAGAGAGAGAGAAGAGAGAGAGAGAGAGAGAGAAGAGAGGGAGAGAGAGAAGAGAGAGAGGAGAGAAAAGAGAGAGAGAGAGAGAGAGGAGAGACAGACAGAACAGAGAGAGAGAAGAGGAGAGGAAGAGAGAAGAAGAGAGGAGAGAGAGAGAGAGAGAGAGGGGAGAGGAGGACAGAGAAAGAAAGAGAAGAGAGAGAGAGAGAGAGAGAAGAGAGAGAGAGAGAGATAGAGAGAGAGGAGAGAGAGAGAGAGGAGGAGGGAGGAAGGAGAAGGAGAGGAGAAAGAAGAGAAAAAGGAATAAAGAAGAGAGAGAGAGAGATAAGAGAGGACAGGGAGAGGAGAGAAGAAAGACCGAGAGAGGGAGAAAGAGAGAGAAGAGGCAAAGACAGAACATTTTTTATGCGATAGAATTTCGGCGGAAGAGGACGACAAATTCTACGTAAATTTTATCTGAAATTTAATTTTACCTTCCGCTAACTTTGCTGGCGACAATGGATGCTCTCTTATCTTGTCAACCCGTGAAGGAAGGCGAAATCGAGAAAAAGCCGCGGTTTTTCTTTAGCCGGTTTCCAACCTTGCAAATATTTGTCCAGCCGCATTCCTTACCTTAATTGCATGACTCAATACTAATTTGGCCGAAGCATATCACCAAGTTTTAAGCCTTCGGTGTTCAGGTTGACAATGCATTCATTCTTCTCTTTCTCTCTTTCTCCTTTCCTTTCCTCTCTTTTCTCTTTTTCCTTTCTCTTTCCCTCTCTCCTTTTCCCTCTTTCTCCTTTCTCTTTCCCCTCTCCCCTCTCCTCAATCTCCTTTTCCCTTTTTTCCCCCCCCCCTCTTTTTCCCTCTTCTCTTCCTCCTCCCTTTCTTTCCCCTTTCCTCTTTTTTCCTTTTTTCTTTCCCCTTTTTTTTTTTCCCTTTTCCCTCTTTCCCTTCTTTCCTCCTTTTCTTCTCCCCCTTTCTCTTTTTCCTTTTCCCCTTCTTTCTTTCCTTCCCTCCTTCTTTTTCCCTCTCCCCTCTTCCTCTTCTTTCCCTTTTCCTTCTCCTTCCCCCCCCCTTTTTCCCCCCCTCCCTCCTTTTTTCTTTCCCCCCCCCCCGGCCCTCTCTCCTCCATTCTCTCTCTCCTCCCTCTCCTCTCCTCCTCTCTCTTCTCTCTCTCCTCCTCTCCCTCCGGTAGCAAGATATTGCGTGCAATTTGGCATCTTGGATACGTAACAGGGAATCACTGATGCGATTTGTTTCTAGATTTATCCTATAAAATGAGGCCAAACACCGCCGCTTCTGATATAACGCGCCGAGATTGGTTTGTCAGACAGCCTTAAAGTTCTGCAAGTATCGTTTTTTTCGTATCCCCCCCCTCCCCCACCTTCCCTCCAGCTGCCAGGCATTTCAATTCCCTTTGTAGGTCATTCTATAAATGGTGAACGTTACAACCACGAACACACCAGAGAAATTGAGAATGATTGAAAACATGGTGTACTATGAGACCCATGGTCAACCATGGGGACTTGATCAACCATGGGACCGTGATCCACTATGGAACAACGATCAATAATGGAACTTAGTACTATTAAGGAATCGTGAATCACATGTAAACCACTGGACGATAGTGTTAAATGAATCACAAAACGTTATCTATAAGCGTTAAAATATATGCCAAGCGAATATGTAAAAAAAAAAGTAAACATAATATATGTGTAATAATTGGTAAATGATTTCTTCTGTGAATTTTTGACACATAAAGTTTACCGTCTTAAGAAAATCGTTTTTATTTTCTGGTGAAACCTTAGGTTTAAGTGTCTTTATGTGAGCCAGGTATTCCTATTAGGACCTCGTAGTTCCTGCTTCTTACTCTGTCTCATCACTCCTGTAATTAGTTCCTGTCTAATGCTGCTTATCATCCACCAAATTCCTACCTATTGGGCTCTCCCTCGACAATATAACAAACCGATATGATATCCTGTAGCACAATAACCAATTGGGCTGGACGGTAGAGCGACAGTCTCTCCCCCCGTCCCATCCCAAATCCTTATCCTGACCCCTTCCAAGTGCTATAATAGTCATTATGGCTTGGCGTTTCTCCCTGATAATTCCCTCTCTCCAAACAAGAGCTGTATCCTCCCTATCCTCTCGTCCTCCTACCCTTTTTTAATCATAAATTTCACGACCTATTTTCATCCTTTCTTCCATCGCTGGCTTTTTCTATCCTTCTCTCAAGTCGGAACTTTTTTCCGCAGTTTTCCCTTTCAGGCGCCGGAGCTCTCTCGGCGCCCACAAAGGTAGAGGAAGAAAGATAGTCTGAAGTAATTAAAGACTCCTGTGTAAGGTTAATTGGTGCGTCAGTTGACGGTTCCTCCTTAATGTGTCACAAGTTAAGGGGGTTTAATGTGTTACAAGTTAAGGGGGTTTAATGTGTCACAAGTTAAGGGGGTTTAATGTGTCACAAGTTAAGGGGTTTTAATGTGTCACAAGTTAAGGGGGTTTAATGTGTCACAAGTTAAGGGGGTTTAATGTGTCACAATTTAAGGGGGTTTAATGTGTCACAAGTTAAGGGGGTTTAATGTGTCACAAGTTAAGGGGGTTTAATGTGTCACAAGTTAAGGGGGTTTAATGTGTCACAAGTTAAGGGGGTTTAATGTGTCACAAGTTAAGGGGTTTTAATGTGTCACAAGTTAAGGGGGTTTAATGTGTCACAAGTTAAGGGGTTTAATGTGTCACAAGTTAAGGGGGTTTAATGTGTCACAAGTTAAGGGGTTTTAATGTGTCACAAGTTAAGGGGTTTTAATGTGTCACAAGTTAAGGGGGTTTAATGTGTCACAAGTTAAGGGGGTTTAATGTGTCACAAGTTAAGGGGTTTTAATGTGTCACAAGTTAAGGGGTTTTAATGTGTCACAAGTTAAGGGGTTTTAATGTGTCACAAGTTAAGGGGTTTTAATGTGTCACAAGTTAAGGGGTTTAATGTGTCACAAGTTAAGGGGTTTTAATGTGTCACAAGTTAAGGGGTTTTAATGTGTCACAAGTTAAGGGGTTTTAATGTGTCACAAGTTAAGGGGTTTTAATGTGTCACAAGTTAAGGGGTTTTAATGTGTCACAAGTTAAGGGGTTTTAATGTGTCACAAGTTAAGGGGGTTTAATGTGTCACAAGTTAAGGGGGTTTAATGTGTCACAAGTTAAGGGTTTAATGTGTCACAAGTTAAGGGGTTTTAATGTGTCACAAGTTAAGGGGTTTTAATGTGTCACAAGTTAAGGGGTTTTAATGTGTCACAAGTTAAGGGGGTTTAATGTGTCACAAGTTAAGGGGTTTTAATGTGTCACAAGTTAAGGGGGTTTAATGTGTCACAAGTTAAGGGGGTTTAATGTGTCACTAGTGAGGTGGTTAATGTGTCACTAGTGAGGGTTATGTGTCACTAGTGAGGTTTTAATGTGTCACTAGTGAGGGGGTTAATATGTCACTAGTGAGGGGGTTAATGTGTCACAAGTGAGGGTTAATGTGTCACTAGTGAGGGGTTAATGTGTCACAAGTGAGGGTTAATGTGTCACTAGTGAGGTGGATTAATGTGTCACTAGTGAGGGTTAATGTGTCACTAGTGAGTGGGTTTAATGTGTCACTAGTGAGGGGTTAATGTTGTCACTAGTGAGGGGGTTAATGTGTCACTAGTGAGGGGTTAATGTGTCACTAGTGAGGGTTAATGTGTCACTAGTGAGGGGTTAATGTGTCACTAGTGAGGGGGTTAATGTGTCACTAGTGAGGGTTAATGTGTCACTAGTGAGGGGGTTAATGTGTCACTAGTGAGGGGTTAATGTGTCACTAGTGAGGGGGTTAATGTGTCACTAGTGAGGTGGTTTAATGTGTCACTAGTGAGTGGGTTAATGTGTCACTAGTGAGGGGTTAATGTGTCACTAGTGAGGGGGTTAATGTGTCACTAGTGAGGGTTAATGTGTCACTAGTGAGGGTTAATGTGTCACTAGTGAGGGTTAATGTGTCACTAGTGAGGGGGTTAATGTGTCACTAGTGAGGGGTCACTAGTTAATGTGTCACTAGTGAGGGGGTTAATGTGTCACTAGTGAGGGGGTTAATGTGTCACTAGTGAGGGGGTTTAATGTGTCACTAGTGAGGTTTAATGTGTCACAAGTTAAGGGGGTTTAATGTGTTACAAGTTAAGGGGGTTTAATGTGTCACAAGTTAAGGGGTTTTAATGTGTCACAAGTTAAGGGGGTTTAATGTGTCACAAGTTAAGGGGGTTTAATGTGTCACAAGTTAAGGGGGTTTAATGTGTCACAAGTTAAGGGGGTTTAATGTGTCACAAGTTAAGGGGGTTTAATGTGTCACAAGTTAAGGGGGTTTAATGTGTCACAAGTTAAGGGGTTTAATGTGTCACAAGTTAAGGGGGTTTAATGTGTCACAAGTTAAGGGGTTTAATGTGTCACAAGTTAAGGGGGTTTAATGTGTCACAAGTTAAGGGGGTTTAATGTGTCACAAGTTAAGGGGTTTAATGTGTCACAAGTTAAGGGGTTTAATGTGTCACAAGTTAAGGGGTTTAATGTGTCACAAGTTAAGGGGTTTAATGTGTCACAAGTTAAGGGGGTTTAATGTGTCACAAGTTAAGGGGGGTCACAAGTTAGGGGGTTTAATGTGTCACAAGTTAAGGGGTTTTAATGTGTCACAAGTTAAGGGGTTTTAATGTGTCACAAGTTAAGGGGTTTTAATGTGTCACAAGTTAAGGGGTTTTAATGTGTCACAAGTTAAGGGGTTTTAATGTGTCACAAGTTAAGGGGTTTTAATGTGTCACAAGTTAAGGGGTTTTAATGTGTCACAAGTTAAGGGGTTTTAATGTGTCACAAGTTAAGGGTTTTAATGTGTCACAAGTTAAGGGGTTTTAATGTGTCACAAGTTAAGGGGGTTTAATGTGTCACAAGTTAAGGGGTTTTAATGTGTCACAAGTTAAGGGGGTTTAATGTGTCACAAGTTAAGGGGTTTAATGTGTCACAAGTTAAGGGGTTTTAATGTGTCACAAGTTAAGGGGGTTTAATGTGTCACAAGTTAAGGGGTTTTAATGTGTCACAAGTTAAGGGGGTTTAATGTGTCACAAGTTAAGGGGTTTTAATGTGTCACAAGTTAAGTTAAGGGGTTTAATGTGTCACAAGTTAAGGGGTTTTAATGTGTTTAATGTGTCACAAGTTAAGGGGTTTTAATGTGTCACAAGTTAAGGGGGTTTAATGTGTCACAAGTTAAGGGGGTTTAATGTGTCACAAGTTAAGGGGGTTTAATGTGTCACAAGTTAAGGGGGTTTAATGTGTCACAAGTTAAGGGGGTTTAATGTGTCACAAGTTAAGGGGGTTTAATGTGTCACAAGTTAAGGGGGTTTAATGTGTCACAAGTTAAGGGGGTTTAATGTGTCACAAGTTAAGGGGGTTTAATGTGTCACAAGTTAAGGGGGTTTAATGTGTCACAAGTTAAGGGGGTTTAATGTGTCACAAGTTAAGGGGGTTTAATGTGTCACAAGTTAAGGGGTTTTAATGTGTCACAAGTTAAGGGTTTTAATGTGTCACAAGTTAAGGGGGTTTAATGTGTCACAAGTTAAGGGGTTTAATGTGTCACAAGTTAAGGGGTTTTAATGTGTCACAAGTTAAGGGGTTTTAATGTGTCACAAGTTAAGGGGTTTTAATGTGTCACAAGTTAAGGGGGTTTAATGTGTCACAAGTTAAGGGGTTTTAATGTGTCACAAGTTAAGGGGTTTTAATGTGTCACAAGTTAAGGGGTTTTAATGTGTCACAAGTTAAGGGGTTTTAATGTGTCACAAGTTAAGGGGTTTTAATGTGTCACAAGTTAAGGGGTTTTAATGTGTCACAAGTTAAGGGGTTTTAATGTGTCATAAGTTAAGGGGGTTTAATGTGTCACAAGTTAAGGGGTTTTAATGTGTCACAAGTTAAGGGGTTTTAATGTGTCACAAGTTAAGGGGTTTTAATGTGTCACAAGTTAAGGGGTTTTAATGTGTCACAAGTTAAGGGGGTTTAATGTGTCACAAGTTAAGGGGCTTTAATGTGTCACAAGTTAAGGGGTTTTAATGTGTCACAAGTTAAGGGGGTTTAATGTGTCACAAGTTAAGGGGGTTTAATGTGCCACAAGTTAAGGGGGTTTAATGTGTCACAAGTTAAGGGGTTTTAATGTGTCACAAGTTAAGGGGTTTTAATGTGTCACAAGTTAAGGGGGTTTAATGTGTCACAAGTTAAGGGGGTTTAATGTGTCACAAGTTAAGGGGGTTTAATGTGTCACAAGTTAAGGGGGTTTAATGTGTCACAAGTTAAGGGGTTTTAATGTGTCACAAGTTAAGGGGTTTTAATGTGTCACAAGTTATGGGGTTTAATGTGTCACAAGTTAAGGGGTTTTAATGTGTCACAAGTTAAGGGGGTTTAATGTGTCACAATTTAAGGGGGTTTAATGTGTCACAAGTTAAGGGGTTTTAATGTGTCACAAGTTAAGGGGTTTAATGTTTCACAAGTTAAGGGGTTTAATGTGTCACAAGTTAAGGGGGTTTAATGTGTCACAAGTTAAGGGGTTTTAATGTGTCACAAGTTAAGGGGTTTTAATGTGTCACAAGTTAAGGGGGTTTAATGTGTCACAAGTTAAGGGGTTTTAATGTGTCACAAGTTAAGGGGGTTTAATGTGTCACAAGTTAAGGGGGTTTAATGTGTCACAAGTTAAGGGGTTTTAATGTGTCACAAGTTAAGGGGGTTTAATGTGTCACAAGTTAAGGGGGTTTAATGTGTCACAAGGGGTTTTAATGTGTCACAAGTTAAGGGGTTTTAATGTGTCACAAGTTAAGGTCTTCTCAGAAGCCTGTGGCATGTGACCAGGAGGCCATTAACTGTCCTTTGTTGCGTTCTGGTGCCTAGAATGTTTTTCTGACGACTACTGTGTGTGTGCGAGGGTTTTTTTCTACATTTACGCTGGTGTGTATGTGTGTATTAACGTTGGTGTATGTGTGTATTAACGTTGGTGTATGTGTATACTCACCTATTTGTGCTTGCGGGGGTTGAGCTCTGGCTCTTTGGTCCCGCCTCTCAACCGTCAATCAACTGGTGTACAGATTCCTGAGCCTACTGGACTCTATCATATCTACACTTGAAACTGTGTGTGGAGTCAGCCTCCACCACATCACTGCCTATTGCATTCCATTTGTCAACTACTCTGACACAAAAAAAGTTCTTTCTAATATCTCTGTGGCTCATTTGGGCACTCAATCTGTGTGTGTGTGAGTGTTTGTTTGTCTATTTATAAGTGTGTTTGGATGCTTATTTAACTGTGATTGGGTAACTATGTTTTGGGGATCAACATCTTGGGTCTGTCCTCGTGGCTCTAGTGCATAGAGCTTTGACGCATCTCCAAGTTGTAACCTCTCTGATACCTGACGTTCTGACTCGAAGTAGCATCCCTGACTTCTCTACTAATCATTCTTTTTTGGATAAGCGTACATAAACAACAACACGACTAATAACGAAGCTTTTATATCACTGTATACCGCCTATGTGAGGTCGGTCTTAGAGTATGCCGCCCCATCGTGGAGCCCCCCATCTCCAAAACAAAACACAAGAAAGCTCAAAAAAGTCCAGAAGTTTGCAACGTGACTCGTCCCAAGGATTCAAGGGATAAGGTACGAAAAGAGACTGAAGGAACTAAACCTGATGAAGTTAGAAAGAAGGAGGAAGAGGGGGGACATGATACAGGCGTATAAAATACTGTAAGAGATTGACTGAGTGGAAATAGGGGAAATGTCTACACTGTTTTAGAACAAGGAAGGACACGGAAAGAAGCTTGAGACTCAGATGTGTCATAGAGATGTTAGAAAGTTTTCTTTTAGCCTAAGGTTAGTGAGTAAATTGAATGACTTAAAGGAGGAGGTTGTAGAGGCAACCTCAATCCACAACTTTAAAAGCAGGTATGAGAGGGAAATAAATCGGGAATCATTGCATTAGACAAACAGCGGCTAGAGAAGAGGAGTCCAAGTGCTTGTGTTCGAGCCTGCAGGCACACATAGGTGAGTACACACACACACACACACACACACACAGTTTGGTAGGGGGGTTTTCTATGCAGGACCACCCTCCTCTGCATAGAAAACCCCCCTACCCCACTCAAATGCTCAGCCAAATCACCCTCCCCCCCCACACCCCATTCCCACCTTTCTACCCCTCCCCTCCTCCCACCATGTCCCCCTTCCCCGTTTTCCTTCCGGTCCTCCCTTCCCCTTCATCCCATACCCTCCCTGTCCCCCCTTCACTTGACACCCAGCCCCTCACCCCAGTATCCTCTGAGATCCCTGTTATCCAAAAGTTATAAATGGGTAAAAACATTTAACAGTTATCATAACCGGCTATATGTCATGCATGCAGTAAATATGTCCAACACTTCAGATAACGCCTCTCGAATTTATATTACCAAGTGCTATATAGTCAATCATATTCCAGTTGTAACAGGTCCAGAGACGATATACTTACCGAAGCACTTCCTAGAGTATTTCCTGCCGTTCTAAAGTATCTTACTTTAGAGTATATAGTAAAGTATATACAAGGGGCCTCGTAGCCTGGTGGATAGCGCGCAGGACTCGTAATTCTGTGGCGCGGGTTCGATTCCCGCACGAGGCAGAAACAAATGGGCAAAGTTTCTTTCACCCTGAATGCCCCTGTTACCTAGCAGTGAAATAGGTACCTGGGTGTTAGTCAGCTGTCACGGGCTGCTTCCTGGGGGTGGAGGCCTGGTCGAGGACCGGGCCGCGGGGACACTAAAGCCCCGAAATCATCTCAAGATAACCTCAAGAAGATCTTGGGGTATGGGTAAAGTTTCAGCCTGTTCCTGGCATGGTGGAAATGCCAGGAACAATGAAAGTGGAGACAGTGGTATTGGTCGCAGTGATAGTGCTGGTGGAGGTTATCTTGAGGTTATCTTGAGATGATTTCGGGGCTTTTTAGTGTCCCCGCGGCCCGGTCCTCGACCAGGCCTCCACCCCCAGGAAGCAGCCCGTGACAGCTGACTAACACCCAGGTACCTATTTCACTGCTAAGTAACAGGGGCATAGGGTGAAAGAAACTCTGCCCAATGTTTCTCGCCGGCGCCTGGGATCGAACCCAGGACCACAGGATCACAAGTCCAGCGTGCTGTCCGCTCGGCCGACCGGCTCCCTTTAAGGTGTTGGTGGTGGTGTTAACGGTGATGGTAGGTGTGCCGGGTAGGGAGCCGGTCGGCCGAGCGGACAGCACGCTGGGCTGTGATCCTGTGGTCCCGGGTTCGATCCCGGGCTCCGGCGAGAAACAATGGGCAGAGTTTCTTTCACCCTATGCCCCTGTTACCTAGCAGTAAATAGGTACCTGGGTGTTAGTCAGCTGTAACGGGCTGCTTCCTGGGGGTGGAGGCCTGGTCGAGGACCGAGCCGCGGGGACACTAAAGCCCCGAAATCATCTCAAGATAACCTCAAGATAGGTGTGCTGGTGGCAGTAGAGGTTGTGTTATTGTTCGTGCTGGCTTTGGTGCGTATCTAACTGAGATAACTTATCTACGAGTAACTACGGAGGAGTGCGACCTTGCTCTCTTTGTCCTACCTACTACCCTTGGGTTACTTAGCGAGTTAATTTTTATAACATTAGTATTCATTGTAGTATTTTGCCTGAAGTTGTGACATCAGTGGTTGAGACAGAGACCAGGGGTGACATCAGTGGTTGAGACAGAGACCATGGTGACATCAGTGGTTGAGACAGAGACCAGGATGACGTCAGTGGTTGAGACAGAGACCAGGGTGACATCAGTGGTTGAGACAGAGACCAGGGGTGACGTCAGTGGTTGAGACAGAGACCACGATGACATCAGTGGTTGAGACAGAGACCACGATGACATCAGTGGTTGAGACAGAGACCACGATGACATCAGTGGTTGAGACAGAGACCAAGATGACATCAGTGGTTGAGACAGAGAGCATGGTGACATCAGTGGCTGAGACGGAGACCAAGATGACATCAGTGGTTGAGACAGAGACCAGGGGTGACGTCAGTGGTTGAGACAGAGACCAGGGTGACATCAGTGGTTGAGACAGAGACCATGGTGACATCAGTGGTTGAGACAGAGACCATGGTGACATCAGTGGTTGAGACAGAGACCATGGTGACATCAGTGGTTGAGACAGAGACCAGAGTGACATCAGTGGTTGCGACAGAGACCAGGATGACATCAGTGGTTGAGACAGAGACCAGGGTGACATCAGTGGTTGAGACAGAGACCATGGTGACATCAGTGGTTGAGACAGAGACCAGGATGACATCAGTGGTTGAGACAGAGACCATGGTGACATCAGTGGTTGAGACAGAGACCATGGTGACATCAGTGGTTGAGACAGAGACCAGGGTGACATCAGTGGTTGAGACAGAGACCAGGGTGACATCAGTGGTTGAGACAGAGACCAGGGTGACATCAGTGGTTGAGACAGAGACCAGGGGTGACGTCAGTGGTTGAGACAGAGACCAGGGTGACATCAGTGGTTGAGACAGAGACCATGGTGACATCAGTGGTTGAGACAGAGACCAGGGTGACATCAGTGGTTGAGACAGAGAGCAGGATGACATCAGTGGTTGAGACAGAGACCAGGATGACATCAGTGGTTGAGACAGAGACCAAGATGACATCAGTGGTTGAGACAGAGACCAGGATGACGTCAGTGGTTGAGACAGAGACCAAGATGACATCAGTGGTTGAGACAGAGACCAGGGTGACATCAGTGGTTGAGACAGAGACCAGGGTGACATCAGTGGTTGAGACAGAGACCAGGATGACATCAGTGGTTGAGACGGAGACCAGGATGACATCAGTGGTTGAGACAGAGACCAGGATGACATCAGTGGTTGAGACGGAGACCAGGATGACATCAGTGGTTGAGACAGAGACCAAGATGACATCAGTGGTTGAGACAGAGACCATGGTGACATCAGTGGCTGAGACGGAGACCAGGATGACATCAGTGGTTGAGACAGAGACCAAGATGACATCAGTGGTTGAGACAGAGACCATGGTGACATCAGTGGTTGAGACAGAGACCAGGATGACGTCAGTGGTTGAGACAGAGACCAGGGTGACATCAGTGGTTGAGACAGAGACCAGGATGACATCAGTGGTTGAGACAGAGACCAGGATGACATCAGTGGTTGAGACAGAGACCAAGATGACATCAGTGGTTGAGACAGAGACCAGGGTGACATCAGTGGTTGAGACAGAGACCAGGGTGACATCAGTGGTTGAGACAGAGACCAGGATGACATCAGTGGTTGAGACGGAGACCAGGATGACATCAGTGGTTGAGACAGAGACCAGGATGACATCAGTGGTTGAGACGGAGACCAGGATGACATCAGTGGTTGAGACAGAGACCAAGATGACATCAGTGGCTGAGACAGAGACCATGGTGACATCAGTGGTTGAGACAGAGACCATGGTGACATCAGTGGCTGAGACAGAGACCAGACTGAGAAACATAGCTGAGACCAGGAGCACTGTTCTGGGGCCTCATAACTAACATCAAAGAGAATTGTTTTTCCCCGTCCCTGCCGTCACGTGTAATGCAGAAGCTGGACAGTTCCGCCTCTCAAGGGGAAGTGGGAGGGGGGCACTTCTCCCCCCCCCTGGCTGTTATTAACCACCGGGGCCGCGTAACTGGCCATTTTCCAGTCTTCTTTCTCCTTTGATCTCCTTCACTCTCACGCTCCTTCTCCCTACCCTCACCACCTCCAGCCTCTCACCCACTTTCTTAACCCCTTCTTCCTTTACCTCATCTACCCTTACCCCTTTTCCTTTATCTTCACCCCCTCCTCTTACCCTCAAGTGTGTCAACACCCTTTACACTTCCTTAGATTTATTATCACCACATCTTTTTTGCTCTCTTTTTTTATTTTCGACGCTGAGTTTAAATTTTATGGTGCTGTAAAGTTCTTTTTTTCGTTTACCCTAATTGTGTGTTTGTCCTGTGCTCGTCTGGGAAGGTCAGGTGGTGTTTGGGTAGGCCAGGTGGTGTTTGGGTAGGCCAGGTGGTGTTTGGGTAGGCCAGGTGGTGTTTGGGGAGGCCAGGTGGTGTTCGGGTAGGCCAGGTGGTGTTTGGGTAGGCCAGGTGGTGTTTGGGTAGGCCAGGTGGTGTTTGGGTAGGCCAGGTGGTGTTTGGGTAGACTAGGTGGTGTTTGGGTAGGCCAGGTGGTGTTTGGGTAGACTAGGTGGTGTTTGGGTAGGCCAGGTGGTGTTTGGGTAGGCCAGGTGGTGTTTGGGTAGGCCAGGTGGTGTTTGGGTAGACTAGGTGGTGTTTGGGTAGGCCAGGTGGTGTTTGGGTAGGCCAGGTGGTGTTTGGGTAGGCCAGGTGGTGTTTGGGTAGGCCAGGTGGTGTTTGGGTAGGCCAGGTGGTGTTTGGGTAGGCCAGGTGGTGTTTGGGTAGGCCAGGTGGTGTTTGGATAGGCCAGGTGGTGTTTGGGTAGGCCAGGTGGTGTTTGGGTAGGTCAGGTGGTGTTTGGGTAGGCCATAGGTAGGCCAGGTGGTGTTTGGGTAGACTAGGTGGTGTTTGGGTAGACTAGGTGGTGTGTAGGTAGGCCAGGTGGTGTTTGGGTAGGCCAGATGGTGTGTACAGATAGACCAAGTGGTGTGCGGGTAAGACAGGAGGTGTATGGTTGAACAGGTTTGTGTGACAAAACAGGTTCATGGGAGAAAAATGTTCAACATGAAACAAAAGGCTGCCACCTTATATGGTCCTATGAGAAGGTTCTCTCTCCACCATCACTTTATCCAGACCATAAGATCAACATGGAGACGTTGAAAAGAAATACTTATCTGCAGTGGAAACTCTCATGTCCGCTTCACATGGAAGGAGCATCGAGCTCTATGCCAAGCCAGTAATAGTAGGCATCCATCAGTCTCAGGAGACTATGGAGTCGCGCTCTGGTTGTCAGTCTGGAGTGGCCTCTCTAGGGCGCGAAGCCAGGGTAGATTGATATGGGAAGAGAAGCTGTCACCCAAGCAGCAGGTTCCCCCTCTCTCCAAGACGCCGAAAGTCTCCACTGGAAAGGCAAATGCCGTGTGCCAACCCTGGCAAACACCAGGTTTGGCAATCTGCCAAACCTGTGTGCAACAAATAGCCTATCACAGACAAATAAAACTTAACCACCACGCTATTGTTTACGTTGAGACAACGTCCTTTTAACGATGATTCAACTTTCTGGCAACGTTGCAGGTACGTTGTGTGTGTATGTTGGGCTGGAGATGTGCCAACAAAAATACATGAAGCTTATATAAGCTTCCTAACATACATCACATAATGACTTCTGTCCAATATTTTGTTTTTAAAAGTCAGTATTGCACTATCTACTCCGAGCTGCTGCTACTGAAGGCATTACTGCTATTTTTTATTACCAGCTGTTCACTTATAGTATTTTTATACACGCCAGTTGCCTCTGAATGTATTTTATGTTGTATTTAATTCGTTTGTGTCGTTAGTATAATCCTGTGTATTTGGAGTAGTCCTGTGCAGTTTGCATTATCCTAAAATGTAGTTATTATAAATATTAAATAGTTTATATATGATGACCAGACCACACACTAGAAATTGAAGAGACGACGACGTTTCGGTCCGTCCTGGACCATTCTCAAGTCGATTGTGGTCCAGGACGGACCGAAACGTCGTCGTCTCTTCAATTTCTAGTGTGTGGTCTGGTCATCATACTTCAGCCACGTTATTGTGACTCATCGCCTGCATAGTTTATATAGCCCTGCTTAGATAGCATAATACTGTGTAGTTCATATAATCTTGTGTAGTTGGTATGATCCTTTGTAGATTATATAATCCAGTGAAGTTTATGTAATCCTGTATGTTTACAAAATCCTTGTTTACTTAGCATATAATCCAGTGTAGTCAAAATAATCCTCTGGAGTACATTACATGCGTTGCGTTTGTGCCCTTTTAGCTCTGAGACCCGTTTTAACATGTAGGCTGGCTTTATTTATTTTTACAGCGTCCGAAAGCGTTGTTCACGACCCAGTTATACACGGAGCGGTTATACACAGCCAAGATATATCAAGGGGCCGGTCATACACTGCGAGAATATACAAGGGGGAAGTCATACATGTCGAGGCATTCTGCAGCACTTCGACAATATTTTAGTTTTAATCTGCTCCATATTTCTGCCAGGGCTGCAACATCTACAAGTTATATGCAGTCTATGTAACCAGTATTACAGAGAGAATGTAAGCTTATGTTTAACTACGGTAATTAAGCTTACAGTAACAGTCAGTTACTGTCTAATGATATATAGGTACACTAACAAAGGCTTCATAGAAACGTGACATCAATAAATAATGTCTTGAGGTTATCTTGAGATGATTTCGGGGCTTTTAGTGTTCCCGCGGCCCGGTCCTCGACCAGGCCTCCACCCCCAGGAAACAGCCCGTGACAGCTGACTAACTCCCAGGTACCTATTTAAAGCTAGGTAACAGGGGCATTCAGGGTGAAAGAAACTTTGCCCATTTGTTTCTGCCTCGTGCGGGAATCGAACCCGCGCCACAGAATTACGAGTCCTGCGCGCTATCCACCAGGCTACGAGGCACCCACAAGGGTTGCTTAGATGAACTCCATATCGCAAACCTCTAGAAAAATCTCCTAAGTGTAATCGGGCTTAAACATGCCTATGGCTCAAATGTGCCATAATCATGTCAGAAAATACTTCGGTGGACGAAGAGTAAGCAGGTGGAGCAAAACAAGTTGGGCAGGAGCGATGGCAACTGGCTCCGTCGACTAAAATATGAGGCCCAGGAGCTGAATCTGATTTTGTAAGCACGTGTAGCTGAGTACATGCAGGTGAGCAAACAGCGACGCCAACAAGAGTTTGTCTCATTTAATTTTTGGTGTTTACTTAAGGCCTATCACCCTCTGGATGGCTCTTAGAGCCACCAAAACTGCTTACCGACCAACCAGCAAAATTAATGGGGTATTAAATAAAGTAATACTTTATTAATCTCTTAAATAAACTCTAACGTAAACTCTCAGGGTACACCTCGGGGTATTCACCCCCCGCCCTCCCTCCGGTCTCATTTAGGAACTTGTCTAATTCATCACCTGCTCCACTGAGGTCATCCAGTTTTACGACGCTCCATTTTTCTCTCATCCAGCGACAAATTTCTCGGTGGAATTTCTTCTCACTTATAAATTAAACCCACATGGTGGAACAGCACTTTGGGGGAAATCACAGCCGTTCATAAAAGTCAAATTAAAATGTAGATAGAGGAGTGAAATGGTTTGAGGTCGGCAGAGTGACGTTCAAATTCGTCGATTTCAACTGTGAATCAATCTGGCCCAAACTCTGATATGTCTAAAGATCGTAGTTCCCTGTGGAGAAGACCGCCACTGTTCTTGATGCTAATCTTGAAATTAAAAGGAAATTGGCTAAACTCAGTCGAGTTACATTTAACTTCCTCAAACTTTTCCATTAAACGATCTTCAAATGCAGCATGAGACTTCCCTGGG
Source organism: Procambarus clarkii (assembly GCF_020424385.1). NCBI lineage: Eukaryota > Metazoa > Arthropoda > Malacostraca > Decapoda > Cambaridae > Procambarus > Procambarus clarkii. The sequence goes on from NW_025573062.1 coordinate 52,351, forward strand.
GATAATATAGCCCAATAAAGGTATTTCTTGGCAAATATAACTATATATATATATATATATATATATATATATATATATATAATATATATATATATATATATATATAATATATATATATTCTACTGACAATATCTTTCAGGACCCTTTCCTCCGTTTTATGAGCTGTGGAAAAGAAGTCCTGTAAAATAGTCTTATAGGGGGTATAGGTGTTGTGTTAGTTGTCTCTTCAGAAACATTGTTTATTTATATTGTCTCTCTCTCTCTCTCTATATATATATATATATATATATATATATATATATATATATATATATTTATATATTTATATATTATTAAATATGACCGAAAAAGTAAGATTAATAATTCTAACACGAATTTTTCTCTATCTTTCTTACATTTATTTTCACTGTTGATGTAATTCAAAGATCAATTCTCCAAATTCATTTTTATTTCTAGTCTGACGCGACACTTGAGCGCGTTTCGTAAAACTTATTACATTTCAAAGACTTTAGTTTGCAAACACACAACTGAAACTGAATAGAGCTTACACATCTTCGAGGTTTATATCTACATTTGGGTGAGGTGGATAAGGTGAAAACAAACTTTCAACAATGGGTATTGAATGGGTATTAAATTCAAACACAAGACAGAACACGAAACAATGGGTATTGAATGGAAGTAATTGTAGAAAGCCTATTGGTCCATATTTCTTGATGCTTCTATATTGGAGCGGAGTCTTGAAGTGGGTAGAATATAGTTGTGCATATATATCTATATATATATATTTTATATATATATATATATATATATATATATATATATATATATATATATATATATATATATATATATTCAGGGTTGTTCGCATTTGTGTTCCTCACATGTGCCCATAGTATTTGATAAAATACTATACCCAAGATTACCATCAGAGTGCCGGCGGGGGGGGGTTCAAATAGTTTCGGCTATCACCTCCTTTTGACCGGTCATGATGATCGAGTGGATAAGGTGTCCTGTACACACCAGTTCCATTGTGCTCCTAGCAGTATGGGTTCGAGTCACTACTAGGGTGTGAGTTTTCACCATTCAGGCTTGTATATATATATATATATATATATATATATATATATATATATATGTGTGTGTGTGTGTGTGTGTGGTGTGTGTGTGTGTGTGTGTGTGTGTGTGTGTGTGTGTGTGTGTGTGTGTCTTTTAGTACATTTTGGTAGCAGTCTCTCTTGTAAACATATGTTGTTAAATATGACCGAAAAGGTAAGATTAAAAATTCTAACACGAATCTTCTCAATATTTCTTATGTTTCTTTTCACCACCAGATACTCACCGCCGGGTACTCAACTCCAGGTACTCATCCCGAGGTTCTCAACTCCTGGAGCTTACCTTCAGTACTCACCACCAGGTACTCACTCCCAGGTACTCACAATGCTGCCTGGTATAAAACGCGTTTTTTCTCTCAAATGAAACTTTCATAGAAATAGAAAAGTAATAAAGAACTAAGCACAAATAAATAAAACTCGAAACTCTGATTGAATGACTATATAAAAAGTTTCATCGATTTTTGAAACTTGATAATTGTTTTTATAGAGTCTTTCATTGAAAGTTTTTTTATTTACGAGTATACATTGAAAAGTAATATGCTTCATTGTTTAGTAAAAGCTGTTTTTTGAGGAAGTATCCAAGCACTGTTACATAATATACACTGTATATTATGCATCTATTTCATACAAATTTCATCAGCTACGGACAGTATTTCTTTGTATCCCAAGTTTATGATTTCATCCTATCAAGTTTC
>NW_025573063.1:0-47500 GCF_020424385.1 Procambarus clarkii
AGGTCGGAAGGTCGGTGACTTTCTGAAGATGTATTTAATATACGAAAGTACTTAAGGAAATTCCTGTTTCATTTTTCCTCCGTGGTCTGACATTGTCACATTCTTAATCACGTGTTTATTTTCGTGATATACACACACATATATATATATATATATATATATATATATATATATATATATATATATATATAACTGAAAACTCACACCTTAGAAGTGACTCGAACCCATACTCCCAGAAGCAACGCAACTGGTATGTACAAGACGCCTTAATCATTAAGGCGTCTTGTACATACCAGTTGCGTTGCTTCTGGGAGTATGGGTTCGAGTCACTTCTGGGGTGTGAGTTTTCAGTTGCATATGTCCTGGGGACCATTCAGGCTTGTTCGCATATATATATATATATAATAATATATATATATATATATATATATATATATATATATATATATATAATATATATATATATTATATATATATATATATATAAATATATATATATATATATATATATATATATATATATATATATATATATAAAATATATATATATATATATATATATATATATATATATATATATATATATATATATATATAATAACGACACAAAACGAATCGTAGCTACACCTTGGCGTGGATTATATGGACTCGGTGAGGGAGCCGGTCGGCTGAGCGGACAGCACACTGGACTTGTGATCCTGTGGTCCCGGGTTCGATCCCGGGCGCCGGCGAGAAACAATGGGCAGAGTTTCTTTCACCCTATGCCCCTGTTACCTAGCAGTTAAATAGGTACCTGGGTGTTAGCCAGCTGTCACGGACTGCTTCCTGGGGGTGGAGGCCTGGTCGAGGATCGGGCCGCGGGACACTAAAAAGCCCCGAAATTATCTCAAGATAACCTCAAGCCTTCTACTCAATGACTGTGTTTTTTAGATTCAGGTAAGTAGTGAGTCTTACGTATGTTGACGGATATTTTCGTTGTCCTTATACTTCACAGCTATTTTTATTGACGTTAAAAAATTTTAAGCGTTTGAATTTTGTTTTTATTTTTGTATATTTAAATTTTTGATATCATATTCCTACATATAATAATCAGAAGACAGCAAATAAGTCCAACATTCAAGAGGACAAGAATAGACTTAACTAAAGAAAACGGACTCGTTCAAGTAATAAACAAACATTTAACCTTTACGAGCTAATCTGGTTTTCACTTCATATGAGCTTAGTGGACGACGTTTGTGGAGCACCCACAAGTGCCCTGCCCTTGATGTGTGAGGCGCGGAGGTGGTGGATACTGTCAGAGTTTGTTGTTTTTGTTCTTTTTTTGGGTTGGCACTTCCCCTCACAGGTGAGGGGGTGTCTCTTCCCCTCACAGGTGAGGGGGTGTCTCTTCCCCTCACAGGTGAGGGGGTGTCTCTTCCCCTCACAGGTGAGGGGGTGTCTCTTCCCCTCACAGGTGAGGGGGTGTCTCTTCCCCTCACAGGTGAGGGGGTGTCTCTTCACCTCACAGGTGAGGGGGTGTCTCTTCCCCTCACAGGTGAGGGGGTGTCTCTTCCCCTCACAGGTGAGGGGGTGTCTTTCCCCTCACAGGTGAGGGGGTGTCTTTCCCGTCACAGGTGAGGGGGTGTCTCTTCTCCTCACAGGTGAGGGGGTGTCTCTTCCCCTCACAGGTGAGGGGGTGTCTCTTCCCCTCACAGGTGAGGGGGTGTCTCTTCCCCTCACAGGTGAGGGGGTGTCTCTTCCCCTCACAGGTGAGGGGGTGTCTCTTCCCCTCACAGGTGAGGGGGTGTCTCTTCCCCTCACAGGTGAGGGGGTGTCTCTTCCCCTCACAGGTGAGGGGGTGTCTCTTCCCCTCACAGGTGAGGGGGTGTCTCTTCCCCTCACAGGTGAGGGGGTGTCTCTTCCCCTCACAGGTGACGGGGTGTCTCTTCCCGTCACAGGTGAGGGGGTGTCTCTTCCCCTCACAGGTGAGGGGGTGTCTCTTCCCCTCACAGGTGAGGGGTGTCTCCCCTTCACTTGTGGTGGTACATTCCCTTTTCAGACGGGGGAAATACGCTTGCCTCACAGGGGGTGGTACACTGCCCTCACAAGTGAGGGTACATTTGCCTCACAGGGGGTGGTACACTGTCCTCACAAGTGAGGGTACATTTGCCTCACAGGGGGTGGTACACTGTCCTCACAAGTGAGGGTACATTTGCCTCACAGGGGGTGGTACACTGCCCTCACAAGCGAGGGTACATTTGCCTCACAGGGGGGTGGTACACTGTCCTCACAAGTGAGGATACATTTGCCTCACAGGGGGTGGTACACTGCCCTCACAAGTGAGGGTACATTTGCCTCACAGGGGGGTGGTACACTGTCCTCACAAGTGAGGATACATTTGCCTCACAGGGGGTGGTACACTGCCCTCACAAGTGAGGGTACATTTGCCTCACAGGGGGGTGGTACACTGCCCTCACAAGTGAGGGTACATTTGCCTCACAGGGGGTGGTACACTGCCCTCACAAGCGAGGGTACATTTGCCTCACAGGGGGTGGTACACTGCCCTCACAAGCGAGGGTACATTTGCCTCACAGGGGGTGGTACACTGCCCTCACAAGTGAGGGTACATTTGCCTCACAGGGGGTGGTACACTGCCCTCACAAACGAGGGTACATTTGCCTCACAGGGGGTGGTACACTGTCCTCACAAGCGAGGGTACATTTGCCTCACAGGGGGGTGGTACACTGTCCTCACAAGTGAGGATACATTTGCCTCACAGGGGGTGGTACACTGCCCTCACAAGTGAGGGTACATTTGCCTCACAGGGGGGTGGTACACTGCCCTCACAAGTGAGGGTACATTTGCCTCACAGGGGGTGGTACACTGCCCTCACAAGCGAGGGTACATTTGCCTCACAGGGGGGGGTACACTGCCCTCACAAGCGAGGGTACATTTGCCTCACAGGGGGTGGTACACTGCCCTCACAAGTGAGGGTACATTTGCCTCACAGGGGGTGGCCCTGGAAACACAAACCGAAACTGTCTCTATTTTCCGCTTGTTACAACTTGTAATAAAGTTGTTATATCTTGGCTTAACGTGTTTATGACGTATTAGAACGTTGTTACAACTTGCTATATTGGTTGTTATAACTGGTTAGGAAGTGTTAAACCTTGTTCAAACGTTGTACCAACGTCGTAGTTTCGGTGTGTGTTTAGCGGGGGTACACTGCCCTCACAAACGAGGGTACATTTGCCTCACAGGGGGTGGTACACTGTCCGCACAAGCGAGGGTACATTTGCCTCACAGGGGGTGGTACACTGTCCTCACAAGTGAGGGTACATTTGCCTCACAGGGGGTGGTACACTGCCCTCACAAACGAGGGTACATTTGCCTCACAGGGGGTGGTACACTGTCCTCACAAGCGAGGGTACATTTGCCTCACAGGGGGGGGTACACTGCCCTCACAAGTGAGGGTACATTTGCCTCACAGGGGGTGGTACACTGCCCTCACAAACGGGGGTACATTTGCCTCACAGGGGGTGGTACACTGTCCTCACAAGCGAGGGTACATTTGCCTCACAGGGGGTGGTACACTGTCCTCACAAGCGAGGGTACATTTGCCTCACAGGGGGTGGTACACTGCCCTCACAAGTGAGGGTACATTTGCCTCACAAGGGGTGGTACACTGTCCTCACAAGCGAGGGTACATTTGCCTCACAGGGGGTGGTACACTGTCCTCACAAGTGAGGGTACATTTGCCTCACAGGGGGTGGTACACTGCCCTCACAAGTGAGGGTACATTTGCCTCACAGGGGGTGGTACACTGCCCTCACAAACGAGGGTACATTTGCTTCACAGGTCCTGTGAGATAGGTAATAGAGAGGGGGTGGTACATTGCCCTCCAAATATTCCAAATACAACAGAAGCTGATGGCAGGGGAAATGTCATTTAATTAGCACTAAAATCGGTTCATGATCTTTACATTAATGTCCCGTCAAAATAACTTGATAATCTTCGTCTTACGACATAAATTGATCCTGCATTAAAGCATTTTTACCTAAGGATTTCAAATGTTCTGATAGGTTCCCACTCCCTTTCTGTGCCTCGGGCCATGCCCTAAAAGTGAGTGATTAAAAACAACTGAAAAGTGTGCCGCCGCCATGTAATGCCAGGCGGAACACGTCCTGGAAACACTTTCCTGGAAAGGAAAGAAACAGGTCGAAGGGAATACTTCCGGAAAGGAAATATTCCAAATACTTCCGAAAGGAATAATTGTTGTATTCAACTCTTTCCTTCCCACACTTGCCTATCTTCCCCGTTAGGTAGGCCTAGTAACGAGGCAGTAGTTTTCCTGGTGTTTGCACTGTGTGTGTGTGTGTGTGTATTTACTATTTGTGCTTGCAGAATCAAGCAATTAGCTTTTGGACCCTGCCTTTCTATCCAGTGTAATTTCCTCTATTATATCTAATACATATATTTCTAACACACACACACACACACACACACACACACACACACACACACACACACACACACACACACACACACACACACACACACACACACACACACACGCACACACACACACACACACACACACACACACACACACACACACACACACACACACACACACACACACACATCCTCAGGAAGCAGCCCGTAGCAGCTGTATAACTCCCAGGTACGTATTTACTGCTACGTGATCAGAGCATCAGCGTGAAAGAAACTCGGCCCATTATTTCCGCCTCGGCTGGAAATCGAACCCGGGCCCTTAGAACTACGACCCCCGAGCGCTGTCCACTCAGCCACGAGGCCCCAAACCCCATGTGTGTGTAAGTGTGTGTGTGTGATCATCATATATTATCATATACCACTTGGTTAACTTGAAACAACACATGAGTCGGCTCAAGAAAGGTCATGCTTATAACAACTGACATATACCATGTTTTATAGGCGTATGACCCACAAGTTGGGTCAAGACAATGTTCCAACTGACCTTTAACGTGCCCCAGGAGTCTGTTCCAGGGAAGGTCAGAATGCAGTATACTGACATATACTATAGAAGTCAGAGGGGAGGAAATAATAATTACGGATCATCAGCACTGCTCACAGCCACACCTGCTGAGGCGTGCAGGTGTATAAATGTTGTGCTCAGAAACTGTCAATGTGGTCTACCGTCATACTAACAGTAAATGACGGTGATACTAACAGTAGCTGTCATATAGACAGTGAGTGTTCCCGTGACATGAGCAGCAGCAGCCATAAAACAGTAATAGTAAAATAGTCGTACGAACAATAAATAGCGGAGATGGATGCAGTTTTAATCATGTAGATAGTGAAAGAAAATACCACAGATAACTACAGTGACAGTGAGAGTAACTTCAAGGTCCTCAAGCTGGAAAACAACATTGAATCATCAAAATCAAGTTTATCCCCCCCATCGCCTCCACCCGAGGGGGGAAAAAAAAACATGCAGATCTTTTGCAACAGAGCCACTGAACGACCTTAGGACTATCTAACCACGTCACACCTATCACTATAACAAGTCCCTATTGAACAAAAGCAAGCGAGCATGATAAGAAGCCTCACAGTTGAACAATATTTACAAAATTTGCTTCACGCTGAACGCAATTTACAAAAAAAAAGAGACGTGATAGCGGGCACTATTAAATATGTGAGGTTGAGAAAGTGTTGCAAGGTCAAGTTTCCAGGGGATATATGTATATATATGCGAGAGGATAGAGCCTCGAACAGCAGTTAGGCAGCAGCCACCATTCCATCATTATGTCTCCTGAGGTTTGTCTCTCTATATATATATATATATATATATATATATATATATATATATATATATATATATATATATATATATATATTATATATATATATATATATATATATAAATCTTTCTTTACTTCTTTATTAATGTAAACTGATGACCTCTCAAGGGTTAGAAGCTGTCTGTCCTTACTATACTCTGCTATCTATTGCAATAAGTATACTTCCCACAGTGAATAACAAACCTGCCCTGCTTTAGTGTATGTAATACGTTGAGCTCTGGTTCGCCAGACGTTTCCCCTGGCGGAGTGTGCTATAGTACGCCAGACGTACCCCTAGGGTATGGGGGAGAGACAGACTACTGTTCGCCGGACGTGCCCCTGAAGACTACACCACATCGTAGAGCAGAGAACATCGCCACATCTCCTCCTTATTAATGTTCATGATTTGTTCTTGTTGACCCCTGATGTTTACGGTGTGTCCATGATAGTAGAGTGAGACCTTCCATCCTCCCTCTGCACCCACCTTGACCCATGATAGTAGAGTGAGACCTTCCATCCTCCCTCTGCACCCACCTTGACCCATGATAGTAGAATGAGACCTTCCATCCTCCCTCTGCACCCACCTTGACCCATGATAGTAGAATGAGACCTTCCATCCTCCCTCTGCACCCACCTTGACCCATGATAGTAGAGTGAGACCTTCCATCCTCCCTCTGCACCCACCTTGACCCATGATAGTAGAGTGAAGACCTTCCATCCTCCCTCTCCACCCACCTTGACCCATGATAGTAGAGTGAGACCTTCCATCCTCCCTCTGCACCCACCTTGACCCATGATAGTAGAGTGAGACCTTCCATCCTCCCTATGCACCCACCTTGACCCATGATAGTAGAATGAGACCTTCCATCCTCCCTCTGCACCCACCTTGACCCATGATAGTAGAGTGAGACCTTCCATCCTCCCTCTCCACCCACCTTGACCCATGATAGTAGAGTGAGACCTTCCATCCTCCCTCTGCACCCACCTTGACCCATGATAGTAGAGTGAGACCTTCCATCCTCCCTCTCCACCCACCTTGACCCATGATAGTAGAGTGAGACCTTCCATCCTCCCTCTGCACCCACCTTGACCCATGATAGTAGAGTGAGACCTTCCATCCTCCCTCTCCACCCACCTTGACCCATGATAGTAGAGTGAGACCTTCCATCCTCCCTCTGCACCCACCTTGACCCATGATAGTAGAGTGAGACCTTCCATCCTCCCTCTCCACCCACCTTGACCCAGTATTGTTCTTCCAGGTGTGTTTGTTGATGTTGTTGGGGGCTGTGGCCACGACCAGCGTCGCGTCTGCCGCGAAGCTGCCCCTTCCTCAGGACTCTGGCCCTCACTCGGACCTCTCCCAAGCCCCGGAGGAACTTGCCCCCGGTCTCGGCTCTCTGTCTTCGAACTTGTATGAAGCGCCGGTCGAACCACTGGTACCTTCGAGATTGTATGAAATTCCGTTTGTGCCAGCTGCCACTGAACCAGCTGCCACTGAACCAGCTGTCACTGAACCAGCTGCCACTGAACCAGCTGCCACTGAACCAGCTGCCACTGAACCAGCTGCCACTGAACCAGCTGCCACTGAACCAGCTGCTCTGTACGAAGCTCCACCTGCGCCATCCACCACTGAACCAGCTGCTCTGTACGAAGCTCCACCTGCGCCAACCACCACTGAACCAGCTGCCACTGAACCAGCTGTCACTGAACCAGCTGCTCTGTACGAAGCACCAGCTGCGCCATCTACCACTGAACCAGCTGCTCTGTACGAAGCTCCACCTGCGCCATCTACCACTGAACCAGCTGCTCTGTACGAAGCACCAGCTGCGCCATCTACCACTGAACCAGCTGCTCTGTACGAAGCACCAGCTGCACCATCTACCACTGAACCAGCTGCTCTGTACGAAGCACCAGCTGCGCCATCTACCACTGAACCAGCTGCTCTGTACGAAGCACCAGCTGCGCCATCTACCACTGAACCAGCTGCTCTGTACGAAGCACCAGCTGCACCATCTACCACTGAACCAGCTGCTCTGTACGAAGCTCCACCTGCGCCATCTACCACTGAACCAGCTGCTCTGTACGAAGCACCAGCTGCGTCATCTACCACTGAACCAGCTGCTCTATACGAAGCACCAGCTGCGCCATCTACCACTGAACCAGCTGCTCTATACGAAGCACCCTCCGCCATCTACCACTGAACCAGCTGCTCTATACGAAGCACCACCTCCGCCATCTACCACTGAACCAGCTGCTCTATACGAAGCACCACCTCCGCCATCTACCACTGAACCAGCTGCTCTATACGAAGCACCACCTCCGCCATCTACCACTGAACCAGCTGCTCTGTACCAAGCTCCAGCTGCTTTATACAGTGCACCACCTGTAGAGCCATCTGAGCCGTCTGGCCTGTACCAAGCACCGTCAGCGCCTGTAAGTAAGCACAGTATTGGTGGGGAGTTTCCCGTGGGTTGAAATTGAAAATATTGAAATTGAAAAGAGAATATTGCTACCTCATCCCTTTGTGTCTATTTTACCAGTTTATTGAGGTAAAATAGACACAAAGGGATGAGGTAGCTCAAGCTATTCTCACCCCGTTCAGTACATCGTGTTAATACATACATAGACACACATCACAAACCATAAACATATTACCAAACATTCTGAGAGATAAACATCTAAACATTTCCTCCGTGGGTTGAGGGAAGGAATTCTAGCAGGAGGTGAAACCATTACTATTCTTCCCTAGCCGTCAACCATGTTTTCCCTGGGGCAGAGAAAACATGGTTGACGGCTAGGGAGGATTAGTAATGGTCGTAGGTAGCCAGTTGCCATGTTGGAAACGTTCATATGAACACTTGCGTTGTTTAAGCGTAACATTTCCCTTATTTGAAACCTCACTATAAGCCTTACGTCTGGTTCTCAGCATTTTCTTGTTATAAAACATTTTTCTTCGCCATAACTATTGACTCCATTTTAAAGTGGAGTTAAGGTAGGGAAAAGCCTTATTAAGACTTATTAGGACCCCTAACAAAGAAGAAAAAACTGTGAAGAATTACAGGTTTAGAACACAATAAGAAATTATCGTTAGATAAGGAAATATGTAATTTTTGTTTGTAATACTTGCTCTATTTGCCTCTATTAATGATATCTTTTCAATGCAGACGAGGAGTCACAAAAACGTGGCTGAAATATGTTGACCAAACCAAACGTCGTCACCACGTATTAGAAAGTGAAGGGACGACGACGTTTCGGTCCGTCCTGGACCATTCTCTAGTCGATTGAGTCGTCCCTTCGTCGTCGTCCCTTCACTTTCTAGTGTGTGGTTTGGTCAACATCTTTTCCAGTATTCTGAAAACCCTCAGGAGAGAGGAGGTGTACACACGATTCTTGTGTACAATTGTGCAACAACGACGTTTTAAAGTCGTCTGCGTTACAGATGGTCGGAATGCCGTACGACTTCCAGTGGGTCGTCCAGGACGGGGAGAGTGCTAACGACTTCAGCCATGCGGAGAACAGCGACGGTCGTACTACCCAAGGGGAGTACCGCGTCCTCATGCCCGACGGTCGCACTCAGGTGAGTACCTGCGTCTTGATACCCGACGGTCGCACACAGGTGAGTACAACGTCCTGACGTCTGACAGTCGCACTCAGGTGAGTACTTGCGTCCTGATGCCCGACGGACACATTCACGTTAAAATGCCATCAATGAAAATTCCAAAAAAATATTTTTATCCATAATAGTGTGAACCAGTCTGAGACTACCATATCCTAAACAGTCTAATATGTCAAAAAATGCAGGAGTTTCAGTTTTAATGTTCATCTGAGTGGTCGAGTCTAGTCACGAATTTCCATAGATGGTCATCATAAACATATAGGCTTATATAATAATTATAAACATATAGGCTTATATAATAATTATAAACATATAGCAGTTAAAAGTTCAACTCACTGATGCACTCTGCCTCACGCAGGTGGTGAAGTTCGTCGACAATGGGAAGGGTTTCCGTGCCTCTCTGTCTGTGACAGGGAAAGTGGGAGAGTGATCTGCTTTGCTCACCTGGATTCGCCTAGCTGTTGTGAGACGCGCCCCCATACCGATGCTATATTCACATGCGAACTGATGCGTTCCGTCTGCGAAACGTTGAAAAGGTACATCATATGTCCTAATTCTTGCATGTGCATGTGTGCTATTTATTGCATGTGTGTATAATATGCCCTAATTTTTTTTTCTGAGGGATCTGCATTGTTTATTCAACTAATTCTACAATATGGTATACTTCCACAGTCGCTATATGTACTATGTACACAATATACACTGTGAAGATACCCCCACCCCCCCTAAAATAGATAATTGACATATACAGTTGAGATTGAAATTCAACGCTAGGTCAAATGTTAAAAAAATAAGGTCTGATATAATACTTTTATGATCTAGAAGTGATTAGGATTATTTTCTCAGCTGGTCCTTCTTCCATGTCAATATAAATCCAATTTTGATTTTTATAAGCGATACAGTTTACCTTTTTTACGTAAACTCTACAGTCTGTACGAGTACTGTTATTTTAGAGGTTACGTTGTATTTGTTACGTATATTCGTGGCAACGTAGCCTGAGCACTGATCTTGTCCTAGCCGCAAAGTGGGGAGTCAGGCTCGTCAAGGTGGTGAGGTGAAATGGTGACTTTAGCGGGTTTGCGTATGTAAACACACACATACACACACACACACACACACACACACACACACACACACACACACACACACACACACACACACACACACACACACACAAAATGTCTTGTGTGTGTGTGTGTTGTGTGCCATAACGTTAGTTGGTAGGAATTCCAACTAACTCAGTGTTGTGTTGTCATGTAACTTATAAACGAGAGTAGGTAGGTAAACACTACTAAAATATTCACACACACACACACACACACACACACACACACACACACACACACACACACACACACACACACACACACACACACACACACACACTTTTTTTTAACCAATTGACTAATTAATTGTTGAATCGTCGTCATCAAAGTCAGGTCTTATCGAACCTAATAGCAGCTTTACCTATAACAAAATGTAACAATTTTGAAGAGCACGAAGAAGATTTTGTACATCTCGTGGAATAAGAATATTGACCAGCCTGGACAAAAATAAAAAGTTCCTGGATAATCTCAGTTCATTCTAGTCCTATGGATAGTAAGGGCAGAACCACAGATCAACGAATATGTCATGAGAAAAAAATATCTGGTTTAGAAACGGGAGATCAACAGATTTTCGACAGAAACCACTATGCACATTTTACTCAAGTCTCCTTTTTCTAATTCACGAAGGAGGTTGACAAACTCCATAATTTTTTTCCAGCGACTTTTGCACCTTGACCCAAAATAGATTTAAACAAAAAATTTGTGTTGGAAGTTAAAATATTACAGTTCATAATGAGTTATAATGTTTATGCTCTGTTATTATATCTCTCCACATTCGCCTTTCCTCCAACATCGGGCAAATGGAGCTCGGTGCTGCCGTGTTGGCAATTCACTCGACAATATATTTCAGTGATGAATTCAATCCCAGCGTCTGCAACACTGCAGCGGACAGCAAAGCGGCCAAGAGAGAGTTTTCCACTCTGTATGATACTTGCTATAATATTCACCTTCCGACCAATTCATTTAAACATGGAGGACAAAGAGACTTGGGTATTGACAAATACGACTTTTTTATTACATACAATGTATTGTATTGTACAATCTCGAAATGCTAAGGTATAATAAGATGTAGTGTAGAGACAGAAAAATTCAGAGGTGAAGTTTACAACTTAGATGAAATAAAAGTTTTTCTTAGGGTTTACAAAAAAAATATTATTGATTACCAAAAAAAAGTATAAGAATGAGGAACGCTTGCCACTGAAGATTACTACTTGCTGTTGAAGAACACTTTTTTCGCTGTAGAAAACTTTCCACTGAAAAATACTTGTTTCTATCTGAAATCTTATGACAGAAAACACTTGTTACTGAAGAAAAGATGCCACTGAAGAATACCTGCCGCTGAAGAACACTTGCCAGTGGAGAACACGTGAACACTTGCTATTGTAGAACTCTTGCCGCTGAAGAGTTTTGTAAATATATATTTTGTCAGGTATTAGTACATCATAAGCCACCTAATATATAAATATGAAAGAACGGTCGAACAAGAGACAAGTTCTGAAACAGATGAAGATTTTAGGTCCGGTAGCCCTGAATACCTCTTATGATTTTTACATTGTAAGTGTGTGATTTAACACTAATAAACTTTGAATGAGAAAATCTATACAAGTTTTTTTTTTTTTTAAAGAAGCATCAAAAGTGTCTAATTCGAGCTGTAGAAAATATAATGAAAATATAATATATATTTTTTGTAAGAAATTATTCTGTTACGGTTTCAACTATGCATATATTTACAAATTTCACAATTTGAGGAGATAAGAATGGTCGAGGAGAGAGTACACGAGAGAGCAGAGAAAGTGAGAAAGGAACTTTAATGATTGGTTCGTAGGAATGGTCGTTCCAGGGTCGTTGGAGTGAGGAAAGAAAGCTCGTTGGCTCCGGTTGTCCATGTATCATGGTCGCCCTTGCGTTCTGAACGTTCGATTTGGAAGTGCTTCGGAGTTTACAAATTTATCGCAAACAGGATACATGTTCGGCAGCAAGTGTTCAGAAGGAGGGTCTCTAATGATCGGAATTATGGGATCCGAGGCACTTCGAAGTTCGAAATCAGATAACTGATCAATCAGATAGCTGATCAATCAGAGAGCTGATCAATCAGATAGCTGTTACACGTAGGTCACCTCGGCGTTGAATCCACCGCCGTTGTCGAAGAACTTCACCACCTGGGGAAAAAAAGAGACAATTAGGAACAAGATTGAGAATGGCACAGTTGACGAATGAGCCTTAATGATGGTCCTGAATCTTACGTATCAATAACTTCATCCGGCTGATTTCTCACGACATTGCCAAACTTTTTTTTTTTATCAAAGAAATAATATGTGGGATATTTGACTCTCAAGAAAATATAAACACTCAGAAGTACACGCTTGAATACGATCGTCGGATATCAGGATGCGGTATTCACCTGAGTGCGAATGTCTGTCATCCAGACGCAGGTACTCACCTGAGTGCAACAGTCGGGCATGAGGACGCAGATACTCACCTGAGTGCGACCGTCGGGCATGAGGACGCAGGTACTCACCTGAGTGCAACAGTCGGGCATGAGGACGCAAGTACTCACCTGAGTGCAACAGTCGGGCATGAGGACGCAAGTACTCACCTGAGTGCAACCGTCGGGCATGAAGACGCAAGTACTCACCTGAGTGCAACAGTCGGGCATGAGGACGCAAGTACTCACCTGAGTGCGACCGTCGGGCATGAGGACGCGGTACTCCCCCTGGGTAGTACGACCGTCGCTGTTCTCCACATGGCTGAAGGCGTTGCCACTGTCCCGGTCCTCAACGCCCCACTGGAAGTCGTACGGCATCCCCTCCATCCCTGGGGTAGCTGGGGACTGAGGAAGACAGGTTGCTCTAAGTCTTGTGGTGCTACGTTTGGTTCCGTGTTTTCATGACCACCTTAGTTACGCTTTAAACATTTGACGTGTTATATTCAATACGCCTCAGCTTCTTAGGTTCTCACCTGATTTTTATATCTGCCATTTAGTTCTTCAATACTCTCAAATAAGGCTACCAAGCTACCTATGTGTTAAACTTCTAAGGTTCTCATTGTCCTTCAATATTATCAACGCAGCATAAAAATAATTCTGGAAATTGACTGTTTTCTCTTTATTGAGACATAGTCACTTGGCAGTTTTTCGTGATTTACACACACACACACCGATATATATATATATATATATATATATATATATATATATATATATATATATATATATATATATATATATATATATATATATATATTACATCTATATTTACATCTCCTATTTAGATAGGAGATGTCTCGTATGGGCCAATAAGCCTTCTGCAGCCTCTATGTTTCACCTCACATTTATCCCTTATGTATCCCCCCATGTTTTTCACCTTCATTATATTATCACCTGACCTAATGCGGGTATAAAATCAACTAGTATATATATATATATATATATATATATATATATATATATATATATATATATATATATATATATATATATATATATATATATATATATATATATAGGCCTACAGGGCCTTATCTATGCCATGTAGCCCTACGGATTCATGCATACTCTGCATACAGATTCTTATCTATCTCCCACATGCAAGTCCTATCCCGTATAGGAAACTGACCCCAGCTTCGTTTCCCATCATTCTCAACCATCACTCCGAACCCCTCATAAGTTAGTAATTCATGTAATAAGTTCTTCAGAGCAAGACATTATTGTGAGTTTTACCTTATAGGTCTGTGGGCGGATATTTGAGGCCTGTGGGGGTGGGTTGTAGGTCTTTGGGGGTGGGCTATAGGTCTGAGGTGGTGGTGGGCGTGAACGAGGTGGAGGTGCGGGCCTGGGTGGTGGGCGTGGAGGTGGAGCGACGGGCGTCTCGTACAGGCCCGAGGGCGGCGGTGGGCGTTGGTAATTGTACTGTGGGTCAGCGAGAGCTACTCCAGCCACCAGGGTGAGGAGAACCAGCTGTGGGAGGATAATAATACTCATTATAATTATCATTATTAAAATCGGAAAAAAATGACAATCGTAATACTGTTATTACCAGTTGTTAATGGATGTATATATAATGTTTCCCATTTTCCCTTTCACGGACGCACCATGTGACGAGAGAAAACGGTGGTCGTATTGCGCCTAGGTCATGTGACTGGGTCAACTGACCTTACAAGTCGTGTCTGTTTTTCAGGTTGCTGATGTTTATGACTCGTGTGGTGCCATTTATATGCTGTTCTCGCTAATTATTCTACCACTCCTCCAACCCATTCATCCTTCCCTTTCTCGGACGGGTCATGAAATGGGGGTCTTGTATGCCTTCTCTGTGATTAGACAATGAAAGGCTGGAGAAGGGGGGTAGGTTTTTCCGGACACCAAGGCCGTGGTTCTTCTTGGAAGGTGAAGACAGAGGTCTTGTTTGTGTTCTTCTCTGCCGTTTTAATATCGTCGCCCACAATAAAAAACACATTTTAATACGTTCGTTACTTGGGATGCAATTCGCTATTATTACAACTTTTTTGTTGAGAAAGCATTCGAAACCTGTTATTTAATGAGCAGTATCTGGTGTGATACGATAGATTTTGTCCTCTAAAGTTTTCAGAATTTTGGTGTTTCTCTAAAATCACGAAAGGAACCTTACAAAAAACACTGATTTTATTATTTTGTAATAATAACTCGGTTGGAGCATTATGTGATTCATATCTTGTAAGTTATTGCTCATTGTCTGAAGCATTAGCGAGCCATCTCGCCTTTCAGTATGGTCAGTCTGGAATATTAGCGGAGCATGTCATCCTTCAGTAAGGTCAGGCTGGAGCATTACTGTAATGGGAGACCAAACCACTCATCAGAAAATGATGAAACGACGACGTTTCTGCATTTTCTTGAGTGTGATTTGGTCATCAACTCTTCAGCCACGTTACCGTGACTCATCATTTGTAGTACAGAAATTATCCTAATGAAACAGGGTGATTGATCTATGGAACCAATTAAAAGGTAACACAATAGACGTGAGATCACTTCCCTGGGGTGACACGCAAGCATAAAGGGATTAGTTAACCACCACGTTCTTGTTAAATAAATTGGTAACCACAACATCGCGGATAAAACATTTCATTCACTAGGATCATCGGAGGCTGGAACCGCAGACCACAAGTTGGTAGGTCTGCGGATTGCTGTTTTTGTTGTTAGCGGTTCGAGGCTCCGATGGTTCAAGTGAATTAAATGTTATTATCCATACGTAATCAATACATCTTCGGAAGGATTCTTCTGAAGATGTATTGATTAATTCGAAAGTACTTAATGAATTTTATGCCTGATTTTTGTTCGTTGTCAGATATTAATTCTTATGTTACACATAATTTTTCTAAGCAGCCTAACCCACCCTAACCTAGCCTAACTTAGCCTAACCAAGCCTAGCCCAGCCTAGCCCAGCCCAGCCTAGCCAAGCCTAGCCCAGCCTAGCCTAATTTAATACCATGCATTAGGAGCAAGAACTACCCAGAAAAAAAAATGTCGGACCTAACAGCTTCCGGAACCCGCAAGACTACGAAATTTGATCCGATATTGGAAAGTTTGCTTAATCGTAAATAACGCGATTAAATACCAACATGAGCTCTTTGTATACTGCTATGGCCCAACAAGATGAAGGCTGCCGTGTCGTATATCTACCCTTGAACACAGACTAACAGCGTCGTTAGCCATCGACACAGTAGACTATACGAATGTAATTTTTCTGGAGATCGTAGAATATTTCCAGACAGTTTTGAGTTTGTTACATGAACACACAAATGGCGGCGGAAAAGATTGCAAATGTTGAGAGTTTGCGAGCCGACAATTTCTATGAGAGTCCTGGGGCTAGATTCACGAAGAAGTTACGCAAATACTTACGAACCTGCACATTTTTTCTCAATCTTTGGCGGCTTTGTTTACAATTATTAAACAGCTAATGAGCTCGGAAACACCAGGAGGCTGTTTATATCAATATCAACAGTTGATTGGGAAGTTTTCATGCTTGTAAACTGTTTAAGAAATGTAACCAAAGCCGTCAAAGATTGAGGAAAGATGTATACGTTCGTAAGTACTTGCGTAACTGCTTCGTGAATCTGGCCCCTGATCTTGCGACACAGTACACTTCGAGTGTCCTGATCTTGCGACACAGCAAACTCCGTGAGTATTTTGATCTTGCATCAGAGCAGACTTCCCGAGAGCCTTGAACTTGCGTCACCCCAGATGAGACTGGTGCTCTCATCTCAAGATGCGGCAAACACATGACTGTTAAGAACTGCATTTCATCCGCATCCAGTCAATCCTCATGGTTTACCAAGAGGCAGATCAGAAGTGGCTTTTGCTTAGCCAAAACCATTCGAACCTGTAAACCCATTTAAGTACTAAAATACGTCAATATTGAGCTGCATTTAATTAGACGCTGTGGTCGATTACGTGCTAAAATTTCGGTCCATTAAGTGTGAGGACAGGTTGCTACAGGTTGTAGCAATCCGTTAAAAAAGCGACGTATTAGTCAAAATCAAAACACTGTAATTTTGACGTTTTCTCTACATTGGCCTCGATAGATTGTACGTTTCTGGCTAGGCAAAACAGTTGCATTGTTTACGGAGTGGCGAATCGTGATAATGGGCTGCAAAGTGAGCCTTGGGCTCACTTTGTGTAATGTGGGCTTTGTGTAACAGCCCTCGATCCTGTCTACGTGGTGCTCGATCCTGTCTATGTGTTTCTTTATCCTGCATACGTGGTTCTCGATTTTGTCTAGGTGGTTCCGGATTCTATCTACGTGATTCTCGATCCTCTCTATGTGGTTCTCGATCCTGTCTACTGGGTTCTCGATTTTGTCTACGTGATTCTGGATCCTGTCTATGTGGTACTCGATCCTGTCTATGTGATTCTCGATCTTGCCTAGGTGGTTCTCGATCCTGTCTAGGTGGTTCTCGATCCAGTCTACGTGGTTCTCGATCTTGTCTAGGTGGTTCTCGATCCTGTCTACGTGGTTCCGGATTCTGTCTACGTGGTTCTCGAGAGTGATCAACGCGTTCAACGCCACAAAAGCAAAACAGCCGTTGATCTCGTTAAACTAAAAATTTAGCTTTTTTAAACAATATATAGTTTGATCAAAGAACAAATGGAATACATTTTTAGGCGTAAATAAAATAGAAATATTAAATTAAGGTAATTCATTTTTCTTTCTTCTGTTCGTAAATGATTTACATAGAATTACAGAGTAACGTAGCTATGTTTTTCATTAAACTGTCAGACAGTCTCAAGTACTGTTAACTCGAATATACAGTTGGTGAATTCTTTCTCTGCTAGAGGTCCCCAGCTTCCCTGCCTTCCAATTGTACGACTCTTAGAAACCAGCTTTATCTGACTTCTAGAGACATAGAAATTCCCCCGAGGCTGTTATCAAGCATCTCTGAGCCTCCTGATCGATAGAAATGGAGTTTAAACTAAACATTTCAGTCTAATCATTTTGTTATTCTTACCGGGATAACTGATGCGATATAACTATTTAATAAATTATATTTTAACTGTTAATATGATTATTTTCTTTATTCCTATTTATATATTTTTCATAGCAATTGTGTTCATTTCATTGTGTTAGTACCCTTAATCTAACCTTCTTTTTGCCATCCTTCCCTTATTTTAGTACTTCTTAGAGTATTCTTTTGTAATGGTTCTGTGCACTGCTGCCCCATCTTTGCTATATCTTTAACCATGAGTCTTAGTGTATATACTACCCCATCTACAGTACCGTTCTTCCCTCTGTCTATGCCTCACTCAGGTGAGCAATAGCTCTCCTTAACACTATCCTCTCTCCTTCCCTCCCTCTCGAGTCCCACTCACTCCCATCACACACAAAACTAGGTGAGTACACGCCATGGAACGACGGGCCAGACAAGCAAGGGACGACCTACCTTACAAGATGCCATGTTGATGCTAGAGAGACGATGTGGGGCCAACTGCACTCCTGTCATGGTGTCTTCCTTGCTTATATACCCCCCTATTCCTCCCCAGCACTCCATCTCTCCCTCACTTTCCTCCTTGTAAGGTGGTGACCTGACCTCCACCTTGGTGCTGCTCCGATCCGCCTTCTTCAGCTCACTTCTCAAACACCCAACCTGTTCCCACGAGCTGACAAATTTATGAATTAAAATAGTTCCACCAACCATTAGCGTACGAACCTATACGACCTCACCTGAGCTATAGAACCTGATGTTAATTCTTAAATTCCAGTGAAGCCATTCTGTTTGGACGTTGCAACTGATAGCCTCCAAATTGACTGTGAGATGAATTGAGAGGTCAGATCTGTCATCACCAGATGGTGATGACAGAGCAAAAGTTCAAATAAATAGAACTGGGCATAAGTTCAACCCTCTGAAACTGGACATAAGTTCTACTATTAAGAACTGTATATAAGTTCATCCATTTAAAACTAGGCACAAGTTCAACCATTTAGATCTGAATATATATTTAACTAACACAACCAATTCTGTAGAAATGTTCCAAGATGATATCCTTTAAATAATCAAATTTTACGAAGACTTTGAGCGAATATGTTTTGAATTGTCTATAAAGTCATCCTTATCTAGTAGACAACCCCCCTCCCCTTTCCTTCCCTGTTCACCAGTATAGATATCCATTGAAGCTATTTGTTGTTGTTTTAGATTCAGCTATTCGGAACAAAAAAAGTTCCAAACAGCACGGGTTACGGTGAGCCGGTAGAGGACTTACTGGCACAGGAGATGTGTTCTATTGAAGCGTCTTTCTATAGCCAACGGGAACTGTTCAAATGGTTAGCGGAGACTGAGAATGATTCGTGTTACTGTTCAGGAGAGATCAGGAATGCACCTGCACATGAGACCTGGAATCATGAATTGATACGGGTCCAAGAAGTACCGGGATGCCATCTCTTTCATTACGTGTGGGTTGAGTTTTGTTGCTGCTCGACATTGTGATTGAATCCCTGTTCCTGGAATTATCTCACTGTCGTAAACTAAATAGGAGATCATTACAACCTCGTGAATAATTCCAGTAATTCCCAATAACTTGTGTTAGCGAGGCGTTCAAGACTCGGACCTCCCCTACAGTTCATCATGTGCTAATTGGGGCTAATTATCAGGAACTCTTCATACCTTCCGCTAATGATCGGTAAACTCCTCTCCAAGGATTCTAATTATCAAGCGACTATAATTATATTGCAAATTTGTATCTTTGAATTATCGCAAACCGACACCTGTAATTAATACGCAAAAACGCAAATTACGCCATTGATCACTGTCTGTAATTTAGCTGCATATGGCGCGAGCTTCAAGCCATGAAGTGGAACTAATATGTGTCTTCTAGGTAAGGAGAAAGTGAATAGATATTTTGTATTTTTTCCTTATTTTCTATACTTTATTAAGTAAGATATTGTATAATATCTGGGTGTAATATCCGGGTAAAATGTCAGAACCGACTGTATTGAATTTATATATAAAACTTGTCGACTAAACAAAAAGATCGGAAATAAGGTTCTGGTTCTGGTCTTTACTGACTCCTCCTAGACTCAAGTTCAGTGGTTATAGCCCCCAAACTCTCTCTCCTGCTGGTTCCAACTCTAGTGATTTTGGCCCGCAATGCCGCCTAATGAGCCAGATCCAATGGTTTGTAATCCCCCAATGCCGTCTAATGAGTCAGATCCAGTGGATGTAATCCCCCAATCCCGTCTAATGGGCCAGATCGAACTATTTTGACCTCAACTGCTATATACTTGTGCTAGTTCCAGTTGTTGTTGTCCTCACTACCTCCTCCTCGAGCCAGTTAGGAGTGACTGAGACCTCAGCTATCACCCTCTGGTGACCATCCAAAATTCTGCCACTGTTGTGATGTGGCAGAAATGTTTAACAGTGACATTTCCCCAAAAGTTTCCTCTCGGTTAAAGGTTAATTTGGAATTGTGTGTTCTTGACCCTTATTTTGTTAAAAATATATTCATTGCTAAATATATCAATTCCATAATAATTTAACTGTTTGCGGTCGAGTGCATATCATAGACCACAGCACCAGCAGCAACAAGAGCTTACAGCAACCAATAAGAGCTTGCAATACTACTGCCGAACGGAGGACCATCAAGAGGCCTCAGCACAACCATCAGAAGCATCACCAACAGAAGCCTGTGACTGTACTATCAGAAGCAAGACCAACAGGAGCCAGTACAGATATCATTCGTAGATTTTCTGTTCAACGTCACCGTCGAGAAAAATGAAAGTGGGGAGATAGGGAGTGGAGAGGCCAGAGATGTCTCTCAGTACCTCCAACCTGCCATTGAGACGTAGGTCAATCTTCCTCCACCAACGGACAGGTCATGAGGGAGCGTTACTGGTACGCAAAATATTTGCGAAGCCTCTTTTTGTTTTCTTTCCATGAGAACCGGTATGTTTTCGAGAGATATCAGGGAAGTCTCCCGGTGTGGTATACTGCGCGAAGGAGCCACTTAAGTCGACGTAATGCCCCACGACTTCGATGTTAACTCCTTGTGAGTGCGGGTAAAAAGGGTTCGCTGCTGTTTTCCGCCCTCACACAGGCCAAAGCTAAACTGGTAACTTCTTACTATATACGTTGATGTCAAGTGGAGGAGTCCATTACGCCAGGGACCTCCATCCCTGATCCCGATTTCTCCTGCCTTAGTCCTGGGCAGCGCCGTGTTCCACATCCCGTCCTCCTCACCTCATTTACACCATCAATACTCTCTCCAGTCGACTACGACATCTCGGTGTCATTTTTCGACTTATCCTTTCGGTATGAGAAAGAGTGATGAAACATATTGAGAGGAATGTGGCAGGTAGGCCTTAAATTGGTGTTTGTTAACAGGATGTAAAGAGCTTGTTGCTTATCTCGCCTATATGGGAGCCGGTGGCTGAGCGGACAGAACACTGGACGCGTGATCTGGTGGTCCAGGATTCGATCCCGGGCGCCGGCAAGAAACGATGGGCAGAGTTTCTTTCACCCTGATGCCACTGTTACCTAGCAGTAAATAGGTACCTGGGAGTTAGTCAGCTGTCACGGGCTGCTTCCTGGGGGTGGAGGCCTGGTCGAGGACCGGGTCGCGGGGACACTAAAGCCCCGAAATCATCTCAAGATATATCTCTTCACGTCGTTTATAGTGTATTTCCATGGTTGTTTATAATGAATTTCCAAGGATTTTTTTAGTGTATTTCTATGGTAGTTTACAATTTCCTTCTGCGTCACCGTCGGGAGAAGTGAAAGTGAGGTGTTGGGTTGTGATGGGAGATAGAGGTGTCTCTCAGTGGCTCCAACCTGCCAACGTGACCGGAGGGGGGGGGGGGGGCAACCCCTTAATCCCCGGGTGAGGTCATGAGGGAGCCTTACTGGTGCGTGAAATGTATGCAGAGACCCTTTTCTTGACAGGGAACCCGGATTATATTCTTGAGACTTCAAGGACGTCTTCCGGTGCGGTATATACCGGGCGAAGGGAGCCACTTATGACAAAGCAATGTCCCGACTTCGACGTTAACTCCCTGTTGTAGGGGGTTGCGGATTCAACGGTGCTGTTCTCCCTCTTGACACAAGCTACGTCTACAGTGGTGGCTCCTCCTTGTACTTGTTGATGTCGACTGCAAGATTCTATTATGCCAGAGACCTTCACCTATGATCCTGATTTCTCCTTCCTTAATCCAGGGCAGCGTCGTGTTCCAGATCCCTGCCTCGTTGCCTTTCCTTCAGTATCTCCAATACACACACAGTCTTCATCAGTAAACAGACTACGTAAGAGAAATCAACATTTAATTATGTATAAAAAAATAGGCTTGACGAATCTTAGTGAGGATGAATTTAGTTGGAATTTAGTTAGATTAGAAATTTAAAGCATTAGCTATTAATGGTTGGGGAGAGGGGGGATTGAGGGGTATGTGGGTAGATCCCGACCCACCTATGGTTACCTATGATCCTCCTTGAACGACTATCTGTCACCCTACAAAGTTTTGGTGAGGCTAGAGCTCCGAGTCTTCCACCCTCGAACTGGAAGACGGACAACCCAACAAACTGACATCGAGGCCCCCGACTAGGGCGCCGAGGCTCCTGACTAGGGGCGCCGAGGCCATTGGCTAGTACGCTGGAGTTATCTTCCCCGTCAGCCTCCGTACGAAGTGGAGATGGATGCCACGCTCCGCGTTGGAGTGAAGATGGATGCCGTCCTCCACGTGGGAGTGGAGGTGTGGCTCAGCCAGTGGACAAGTCCGACCCTAACCATAAGGCTCTACGCTGTTCGACCGTCACTTGAGGTGGACAACCTTGAAAAGGTATTAAATTTTAAGAGTTGATTTGAGCATCGACTTTTATGTCGAATATGGCCCGTCCTCCTCCCAGATCCCTTCCAATTGCTGTGTACTTATACTTCCAGAGAAACAAAATGGGGTTGGGATTCGTTTAGTAGTGTTAAGTAAGAATTACCGGTGACGAGTTTTCATAGAAAAGTATAAAGATTTAACAAAGTAAAAAAAGAAAAATTATTTTAACCTCCAAGATTTTCATACCTCTGATACTTAAAGAACTCAAAGATTTCCACCCATTATATACTTTTAAACATTTTTCAAAATTTTCAATATGACACATTTTTAAAATTCATGAACAACGCTTCGATTCCTTTTCTAAAACTCTCGAAAAAATTATTAATAATTCTTCAGTTTTTTTTTTTTTTTTTATTTAAGGTCGATACTTTCAAAGGTTTCTTAACTTTCAAGTCAGATTGTCGAGTCTTCCTTGAAAGTTGTCGTGTAAGGAAGTCAGTCTCCCTCTACGGCACTTTCCAGTATGTGGCCACAAATATGTTTTTGTGCTTCAAGGCATAAACATCAATTTTTTTTTGTCGCATATGTCTTGGTCCGTAATGGCGCCTGTTTTATGGGTAGTTTCAGCTCAAACATGCAAGTTTTGTTGCCTCATTAACAAAAAACTGAACCAAGCAGCTTTCATTCTTTCAACAACAGCCTTTAAACACACTTTTTTTTTCGACTCGTTTTAGTTGATTGGGAACGCAGAATTGCCAAAAAAAAAACAATATAAATGAATTTTGTGACCTTGTCACAAAATTAGACGAAACAAAGGAGAAGTTAATATGAACAAAAGCCGAAGGATAAGGTAAGAAGATAACAAGTTTTAGTAAAGAGAGGAAAAGAACAAAGATAATTAATAAAGCATAAAAGAGAACAAAAAACAGAAAATACCCTTAATTATTTTTACCTTACACTCTTCACTCCCTTATACACTTACTGTTGTGTCTAGTACTTGCCTCTCCCACTCTCCCCCTCACTCCAGCACTCTCCCTTCTTCCCAGCACACACCCCTCACGCCAACACAACCCCATTAACCCAACACAATGTGATAGCCAAAACAGCGGGGTATATAGTTTCCCCCCCTCAGAACCAATTAATCTCATCCAATAGATGGCAGTGTTAAAACTAGAGAATGCTGAATGGAGTAAGCTCCAAGCAGAGCAGTGAGGTCAGGGTCCGTGTCACTCAGGCGCCCGAGTGTGGAATCACAGTTACATTGCCAGATTGGGAAGTTGGCCAAGCAAGGTCATCCAAGACACTGAAGTAATAATCCCTTTCTTCATGCGAAAGCGTAGCTTTGAGCAACGCAGGTGCCACGGTGGGCCCAGGTGACGGGTGCCACGGTAGCCCCGAGTGATGGCGTATAGTGTGCCATACGCCAGGAGGATCTCGCATGCATCGAAGTGCCGGTACATCAACTGCCAGGCACGACGAACTGACGTCGGTCTAGAATGCTAAGTCATTGAGTGTGAGGAACCGGAACCTGGAGGACTGGTTCTCTCAAGGAGACATATGTGGCTCGAGGAGCTCCCCAGCCTCTTTAACTGTTGTGGAGTTGAACAATTCAGTGTTGGTATGTGTGTGTGTGTGTGTGTGTGTGTGTGTGTGTGTGTGTGTGTGTGTGTGTGTGTGTGTGTGTGTGTGTGTGTGTGTGTGTGTGTGTGTGTGTGTGTGTGTGTGTGTGTGTGTGTGTGTGTGTGTGTGTGTGAGAGAGAGAGAGTGTGTGAGAGAGTGTGATAGTCGTGTGAGAGGCTCCTACTATGGCATAAGAGTCTGGCCACTCCGTCCATCACCGGCTCTTGCCTTCAGGAACGGCATGTCTCCAGCTGAGACTAACCAGGGGTGGTTATATCTTGAAGTTATCTTGAGATGATTTCGGGGCTTTTTAGTGTCCCTGCGGCCCGGTCCTCGACCAGGCCTCCACCCGCAGGAAGCAGCCCGTGACAGCTGACTAACTCCCAGGTACCTATTTACTGCTAGGTAACAGGGGCATTCAGGGTGAAAGAAACTTTGCCCATTTGTTTCTGCCTCGTGCGGGAATCGAACCCGCGCCACAGAATTACGAGTCCAGTGCGCTATCACCAGGCTACGAGGCTACGAGGCCCCCTACGAGGCTTGTGAAATACAACGTGCGATATAACATCAGATAATAATACAATGCAGTTATAGTATAAGAGGGTAAATATTAGTGTGAAGTTTCTAGCGTTGGAACACTTGTCTCCTTACTCCAACGCGAGCCCCGTCTCTCTCCCAACACTATCCTCTCTTAATGCAACACCCACTAATACTCCATTAGTCCCTTACCTCCCTTTTAAAACACCCTCCCCTCCCTTCACCCCCTTCCCTCACAACCATCTATCCAACTAAAAACTTATATGCTAACTACCTCATTCAGGTGCCAAGAATGGCAGCTTGCATTCGTTAAGTGAGGTCTGGTACATGAGGGAGTCAGGAACACCCGTAGGGCCAGGCTGGGTTATGGTAGTACACACACACACAGGCAACCTTGGTGGTAAATGCGTTACTTATATAGTCAGTCCGTCCTCCCAAGGTTTCCCAACGTCCAGAAAACAGTCAGTGTAAAGTGTCCTCTCCTAACCTACCACAGGACCCAAAACAGGAAACGGGATAGTACAACACTTTCGCGAGCCGCTTCTATTATTTTCTAGTACCACAATTTTTGGCCTTATGTAACGCATACAAGCGATATGCAACGTTCTTAATTATTGGACAGGTTGATTTAGAAGTGTGTGCTTTGCAGGATCGAGGATTAAGCTCTTGGACTCCGCCATATCAACAACCTAATGTATTGACTTAGTGGGTATGGAGGACAGAGTGAAATACAGATTATCCTGAGCATCGCCAGGTGTTCAGGATAGTTCAATATAAAGCAAATTAGTCACTGAATTTGCTTACCTTGAGGTGCTTCCGGGGCTTAGCGTCCCCACGGCCCGGTCGTCGACCAGGCCTCCTGGTTGCTTCCACACATTAATCCTCTACGGTCGCTCGCCGACGTCTCCACCAAGGTCGTGAGAGACTGCGTCAAGCCTTTTCATTCACCTAGTCAAGTCGTGTAGGAGTAAAATAACATAGTTTGGCAGCAGGAGAAACATATGAGAGTGTTATAGTTGCGTGGTGCGTATACAGGTCAGAGGTGAAGTAGGTCAAGGGCAGGTGTTGGCTGCCATCCCTTCCACCCCTCTGTTGGGCGTCGCAGGAAAGATGGGACGGGCGCGGAAAGGCGGAGGAGAGGGGATGGAATATGTAGGGGAATGAGAAAGAGAAATATAGAGAGCAATTAATGAAAAAGTTGGATGAATGGGGTGGGTCATTCGAAAACGGGAGACTGCCTTGTCAGAGAAAACGGGAGTAAAGCCAGGGGGTGCTCGTCAGGAATATATTTAAATTCGCTTCAGAGCGAGGACCGCCCGGTGCTCACCTACAGCTCAAGGATACCAGCAAACAGGGCGACCAAGTTGCGCAAAGAGCCTCGTATCCGCCTCGTCCTGAGTTACGAGGTCTCCCAGTTTTCCTGGTCTAGATCGGACGGGTCATCCTCGCCTTGTGTGAAAGTTGTATTGACACTGGCGTATGGCCCAGTGAACCTGCGCCCTCTGGGGAGGCCGGGGCGTGTGTATTCACCTAATTGTGCTTGCGGGGGTTGAGCTCTGGCTCGTT
Source organism: Procambarus clarkii (assembly GCF_020424385.1). Taxonomy (NCBI): domain Eukaryota; kingdom Metazoa; phylum Arthropoda; class Malacostraca; order Decapoda; family Cambaridae; genus Procambarus; species Procambarus clarkii. The sequence continues at coordinate 26,525 of NW_025573063.1, forward strand.
GGTCCCGCCTCTCATCCGTCAATCAGCAGGTGTACAGGTTCTTGAGCCTACTGGGCTCTATCATATCTACACTTGAAACTGTGTATGGAGTCAGCCTCCACCACATCACTTCCTAATGCATTCCATTTGTCAGCTACTCTGACACTAAAAAAGTTTTTTCTAATATCTCTGTGGCTCATTTGGGCACTCAGTTTCCACCTGTGTCCCCTTGTGCGTGTTCCCCTTGTGTTTGTGCGTGTGTGTGTGAGATAGTGTGTACTCACCTGTTTGTACTAACCTATTTGTGCCTGCTGGATCGAGCATTGACTCTTGGATCCCGCCTTTCGAGCCATCGAAAGCTGCCAAAATGACTCCGGTCCTATTTCTCTATCATATCTACTTTTAAAATTATGAGTAGAGTTTGCTTCCACAACCTGCTCCTTAAGTGCAGTCCATTTTTCCACTACTCTCACGCTAAAAGAAAACTTCCAAATATCTCTGTGACTCATCTGAGTTTCCAGCTTCCACCTATGTCCCCTCGATCTGCTGTTATTCCGTGTGAACATTTCGTCAATTTCCACTCTGTCAATTCCCCTGAGTATTTTATGCGTTCTTATCATATTCTCCCCTCTCCCTTCTTTTTTCTAGTGTCGTAAGGCTCAGTTCCTTCAGGCGCTCTTCATACCCCATCCCTCGTAACGTTGGGACGAGTCTTGTTGCTAACGTCTGAACCTTTTCCAGTTTCCTTACGTGTTTCTTCAGGTGGGGACTCCATGATGGCGCGGCATACTCTAAGACTGGCCTCATGTAGGCAGTGTAAAGCGCCCTAAATGCCTCCTTACTTAAGTTTCTGAAAAATGTTCTAACTTTTCCCGCTGTAAAGTACGCTGCTATCGATATCCTATTTATATGTGCCTCAGGAGTTAGATTAGGTGTTACGTTCACGCCCAGGTCTCTTTCTCGAATCGTCACTGGTAGGCAGTTCCTCAGGTGTGTGTATGTACTCACCTATTTCACCTATTTTTGCTTGGGGGCGTTGAGCTTTGGCTCTTTGGTCCCGCCTCTCAACTGTCAACCGACTGGAGTACAGATTCCTCAGCCTACTGGACTCTATCATATCTACATTTGAAACTGTGTATGGAGTCAGCCTCCACCACATCACTTCCTAATGCATTCCATTTACTAATTACTCTGACACTGAAAAAGTTCTTTCTAATGTCTCTGTGGCTCATTTGGGTACTCATCTTCCACCTGTGTGTGTGTGTGTGTGTGTGTGTGTGTGTGTGTGTGTGTGTGTGTGTGTGTGTGTGTGTGTGTGTGTGTGTGTGTGTGTGTGTGTGTGCTTACCCTGACAATGGTCACGGGGACGCAAGATCCAGCTCTTCATACCCCGCCTACTAGCTTTCATGTACCTGTTTTGATATCATTAAACTTTCCTGATTTTAAAATTCCTTGCTGAACCTGACTTTAAAGTTCTAGGTGAAGGTGGCTTTTGCGACTTTTTCTTTCAGTGCATTCCCCTTGTTGACCACTTGTAAGGGGAACTGGTTTTTTCATACATTTCTTCGACTGATTTGCATTTCCAGCTTCCTCCTATGTCCTCTTGTCCTACTTTTCCTACAATTTAGAACGCTCACTCCTTGTCTGTCTTGTCCCTTCCTCTCTGTGCCTTGTATGTTGTGATCATGTCCTCTCTGCTCAGTCTCCTGCGTTTAACTCTTCACTAATTGTGTTGATTACAGTTGTGAGTTTAGGAAATAATAATGAAATAAGAGAATACACACTGGCACTCGATGTTGTGTTAACGTGGATTCTAACACTGGTACTCACGATGCTGTCCATGTTGATGTCTTGTCTGTGATGGCAGGTCATGCTGATGGCAGGTCATGCTGAACTCTTCACTCTCTGTGAAAGCATCGGTCGTGAACTCTTCCGCTGGTATCTTGGGCTGCTCAGAAAATATATAGCGTGTGACTTATTGCATGACTTGCGACTGGGTCTTAAGAGGCGATAAGGCAAGTTTTATTTGCTGAAGATTTTCCAAGGACCAAAATTCGAAAACTTTAGTTATTTTTTTCTTCGGCAGACTTAAGAACATGAACTTTGCTGGTGTGCTATTGCAACGATCTTATTCAAGACGATACCTGTGGGTCATTTTCTTGCAATAAAATGGAAAGACCACCTGGCTACTGCGAATGGGAGGTATAGCAAGAGTTATCCTCCTGAAGAAACAACGCATCTTTGCTATTATATGAAGAATACTCCAAGGAGGTCGTCTCTCTTTCCATCTCTATCTTTCGAGATTCTTCTCACCAGCCGGAACTGAAAATGTTTGCATAAAACATGATCCGCCCGCGCCATGGACGATTAACTCGACTTAAGATTCACAAGTTGCAACACTTAAGATAGAGTGAGAGATATTTCTGTTGTCTAAGTTAATAGAGAAGAGCGCCCGGCTAATAAAAAATACAGAGATGGGGGTTTCTGCACACACACACACACACACACACACACACACACACACACACACACACACACACACACACACACACACACACACACACACACACACACACACACACACAAGTAATAATCTTATTTTTTTTTAATTTATTCCTTTACCTCTTGAATGATAAAGTTCAGTTTGGTCTGACAAATGGCTATTGAAGTTGATATAAAAATACTGGCTAGTAGTGGTGCCACGGTGGCCAGTAGTGGTGCCACACTGGCTAGTAATGGTGTCATATTGGCTAGTAATGGCACCACAGTGACAAGTAATGGTGCCACAGTGGCTAGTAATGGTGCCACAATGGCTAGTAGTGATGCCACACTGGCTAGTAATGGGGCCATACTGGCTAGTAGTGATGCCACACTGGCTAGTTATGGTGCCACACTGGCTAGTAATGGTGCCACAGTGGCTAGTAGTGGTGCCACAGTGGCTAGTAGCGGTGCCACACTGGCTAGTAGTGGTGCCACACTGGCTAGTAGTGGTGCCACACTGGCTAGTAGTGGTGCCACACTGGCTAGTAACGGTGCCACACCGGCTAGTAACGGTGCCACACTGGCTAGTAACGGTGCAACACTGGCTAGTAACGGTGCCACACTGGCTAGTAACGGTGCCACACTGGCTAGTAGTGGTGCCACACTGGCTAGTAGTGGTGCCACACTGGCTAGTAGTGGTGCCACACTGGCTAGTAGTGGTGCCACACTGGCTAGTAGTGGTGCCACACTGGCTAGTAATGGTGCCACAGGGCCGGTGCCCGGCCCTGTGGATGTTCCAGAGGGGGCCCCTGTGGTGTTGCCTCCTGACCTGTCACCTCCTGTGGTGCCACCCACTGGGTTACCCCCAGCTGTGTTGCCGGCCCCCGTGCAGCTGACCCGTTCCAGGGGGTATGATTGCCCGTCCGAAGGGTGTCGTCCCGATTGAGGATCTGACTGCTTTTTTTTACTACTCCCCGGCCGCCCGTCATGTGGGAGCGGGTGGCGCCGCTTCCCCTTTGCCCAAATACTATTTGGGTTCCTCGTGTGCGTACCTTCGTGTCCGAGGTTCCGGATATTATGGTGCACCCTTCTGAGCGTTATCCTCATGATGAGCAGCCTGAGATGTGACTGCGGAAGTGTTCGAACGTCAACAGTTGTGAGTCGTGTGTAAACCGTTTTTCATTCATAAACAGGGGGTTTGGTGGGTGCATGGAATCACTTTTGGGTTGAAACCGAAACTGAAATCGGTTTCAACCCTTTTATCCTGTCGTAGCTCAGTCGATTAAGGCAGTGTCTGGGATGCTCCCGGACGCAGGTTCGAATCCTCGTCACGGCCCTTGTGGATTTGTTCACTTTTGGGTCTTTGTTTGGAGGACGGGCTGCATTAGCATCGTGGAATCGATTCATATTGCTAATATGAGCCGCGAGTCAGGCAACTCTGAGTCCTCAACTCTTTTGTTTACATATTATTTTCGTCTTCGGGAAGGTGGTTGTCAGGTCTTTCATATCTTTTGACAAAGATAAGTCTTGGAGATATGGCGAATAAGTCTTGGACTTATTAGAATATATAAATATTGTTTAACAACTTTAAACGTTTGCACGTATAGAAAAATAAAGATTACATCTATTATCTTGTGATATTTGTCCTCATTAGTAACGTGTTTTTATATACCTACTATATAGATGCCACACTTGTGACAGGTAAAAACATTCTTTTTTGGAAAAACAGCACCATTTGTTGCACGTAAAAGCAACACATGCTATACTAAATATGTTATGATTCCATTTCAATCTTTTCCAATTGCATTGATAAAATAAATTTTCATAGATTTCGATTTATTTTCATTTTGATTGAATTATTTTGTGTGACATTGCGTTGGAATTGAGCTGTGTTGTTTACCATACCGTTCATCTCTTGAGTATAGTTTATTTTTTATTTTATCGTTGTTTTTCATTTCGTTTTTTTTAACTGTTCTTATTTTTCAGTGATGGGAACATCAGATCATTTGGGAACACATCGGACGAGGGAGGGGTGGGGGGGGGGGGAAATGGTGGGGGAGAACGAGGAAGGGGGGGAATGGTGGGGGATAACGAGGAGACGGGAGTGGGAAATGGTGGGGAGGACGAGGGGACAGGGGAGAGGGAAATGGTGGGGAGGACAAGGGGGACGGGGGAGTGGGGGCTGGTTGGGAGGACGTGGGGACGGGGGCAGTGTAGAATAGTGGGGAGGACAAGGGGACAGGGGAGTTGCACGTCGCTGTGGCTCAGCAACATGCATGCATTGCTGAGCCACAGCAACGCGTGGCCGGGTACAGCTAGTTACAAATAAATTCAGATGAAAAAAAAGAGTAATTTACATACGAACATGAAACTAATGTCCCCGTTCTGTAACGGACTTCCCAAAAATCCTCAAAGAACAGAACAGAATGCCTATACGATATTTAGGAAATGAAAACATATATTTTGTAAATTTGATTGGTTTTAATACCAATTGTAAATACGTATGTTAAGAGAATATCAACTCTAGCCTACCACCCACGGACTCAGGAGCAAGCAGGCGCCCTAACAGAGCCAGTATATCTTTCGAGCGTTGACCCGTGATGACCTACCCTGGACAAAGAGAATCCCTTTACGAGCGTTTATCTCAGCCAATTAAACACCTGGCCTGCAGTTGAGCCATGACCTTTGACGTCATAACGCAATCCGTGACTTTAGGAAGTGGTTATGGCGAGATTTGTTGGCTATCGGGAGGAAATTATCTGGGGGAAGAACCAAGCTATTACGACTATATAGCACTTGGAAGTGGTCAGGATAAGGATTTCGGCTAAGACGGGAGGGAATGGAATGGTGCCCAACGCCTTGGACAGTCGGGGATTCTACGCCGACCTGCATGAAGCAAATCCGTCGTCCTACCATTTGCTGTTTTAGATTCAGCTACTCGGAACAAAAAGTTCCAAGCAGCACGGGCTATGCTGCAAACCCGTCCTCACACTAGGCTGTTTCAAGCAGCGGCCATCCTCCCCAGACGCATTCATCAATTTTAACATACTGTGTATTAAAATTGGGTTTGTTCTCATATATAAATTAATATTATTATACATAAAAATTCTATTAGGCGTGAGTTAGGTTAGGTTAGGTGTTTAGGTTCAGTTGGTGATTATTTGTATTTGAAGTACGCGGGTGAAGCATTTATAGAATTGTGGTTCGAACAGGGAACGTGAACGAAGCACTTGTTTCGGAAGTGTTCGGGAGTCGTCAGTGTCGAGTCGTGTGTAAACCACTTTTCATTAAAAACACAGGGGGTTTGGCGGCTGGATTAACGAGCTTGGATCTTTTCTTGCGAGTACGGGCTGTCTGGTGCAGCCCGTCCTCTCATACAAAGATCGTTCGTAGTCCTAAGGATCCAGGTTCGATTCCCGGTCGAGGTGGAATCAAATGGGCAGAGTTCTGTTCACCCTGATGCCTCTATTCACCTAGCAGTAAATAGGTACCTGGGAGGTAGATAGCTGCTACGGGCTGCTTAATGGGGATGTGTGCTAGAGAGAAATATATGTAGTAGATATACAAGAGAAAGAAATAGATTGGTTAGAAAGGCGGAATCCAAGAGCCTAGAGCAGCAAGTTTTTTCTTTCAGCACCTCAGTGTCGCGGTCCAAAGGGGTAATGCCCGCTGCGTCCTCGGTTCCTGCCCAGCGTCGGAGGAGTTCGAAGAAATCTACAGCCTCTAGGAAACAAGCTTCCTCTTATGTTCTCTTAATGTTAATTTTTTGGTAAACAGTCATATATGTAACTGTATAACCTTGCATAATAAAGTGTAAAAAAAAAGTGGGTGATAGGAGAAGTGAACACTCATACGTATTCAGAATTAAATGGCAAGTTTTTCTCTGAATGTCTTGTGTTGCCTTCTTTGAGGCAATCGTATCGTATCGTAATCGGATCGTATAGGCAATAGCTCAATTCTGCAGACACAAATAGTAAATAGTAAAATACACACACACACACACATACTCCACCTCGTTAATACACCGACAACTAGAAGCGACGAATATCTCATACAGGAGGCATTGGATAACAGCTGAGGTATCCGCCTTATCTGAGCAGTAAATATCTACGACTGAAATGATCCTGTTATCTGGACGTCCGGATACGTAATTTGATGCTCTCATGCCAGAAAGAAGTGAGGACATTTGTCTTGCTAATACTTAAAGAGGAGAGGGTGAGAAGAGTGTGTTCTTATCTCTCCTTCTCATCCTTCCTGTTTTATTTTATTGTGTTGTTTATTCTCTATTTCCCTGTCTCCTTCCTTTCAAATATTTGTGAAAATAACTAAATTGGCTTCTTATACATTAAGAAAAACTGTTTACTTGGCTTGCTTTGATTTAGTATGTTAAAAAATAAAATTGTAATGGGTTAACAATAATTAAAAACAAATTTAATACAGTAAAAATGTAATTTTTAATGCTCTCGCGCGTTGTATGCTTGCTCCAGAGAGCTAGTTCTGGAGCATAGATGCAAACCTCAGGAAGCAATAATCAAAACTCAAACCAAACCATCTACCCTTTCTTTCTCAGTGGAAAATAAGGCTAAGTTCAGTTTTCCATGAAAGATCTCATTTGTGAGTTTTGAGATGTTAAACACCCTTAGGATCTGGTAATGAGAGACTTAGACGAGAGAAGCTAATTATCTAGCAGGAAGTACTCGTAACATCTGTCGTATGGCATATAATAATACAGTATGTCATATAATGACATACGGTAATAACTTATAATGCTAAGAATCTTACCTCCACGTGTACATAGCGTATGACTTATACGCTATGGTATTCGTGCCTTGACTTGGATGGGGAAGGGGGGAATAGGATTTATATTTGATGCCTTCGTAAAGTATACATAGGGTACTCTACCCTAGGGAATAGTACTACCCTGGGGTACACTACCCTGAGGTACAGTACCTTTAGATACTTTATCCTGAGGTAAACTATCCTTGGGTACAGTACTCTGAGGTACAGTACCTTGGAGTACATTACCCTGAGATACAATACCTTGAGGTGCAGTACCCTGAGGTAAACTACCCTGGGGTACAGTACCTTTGGGAAAACTACCCTGAGATACAGTACCTTGAGGAACACTGCTCTGAGGTACAGTACCCTGGGATACAGTACCTTGAGGAACACTGCCCTGAGATACAGTACCCTGGGATACAGTACCTTGAGGAACACTACCCTGGGGTACAGTACCCTGGGATACAGTACCTTGAGGAACACTGCCCTGAGGTACAGTACCTTGAGGAACACTACCCTGGGGTACAGTACCTTGAGGAACACTACCCTGAGATACAGTACCCTGAGATAAGGTACCTTGTGGTACACTACAGCGAGGTACACTTGCGTTTATGATGTGTTCGTGTGAGAAACCATAGTTGATGGCAGTCTTGTGTGTTCTGTTACTTATAATTTTTTCGATGAATTTTGTCTATTATATTTAGATGAATTTATTACATATATATAGATTTTCATACATTTAAATTTGTTACAATTCCCTAGAAGACTCGCTATGTAAAACTTTAATTTTTAGGTATCATTTGTTTTCACATTCTTTATGAACCCTGTAATATTTTAAATAAATGTTTACGCATAGATTAATTTGCGTTTTCACTATAGTCAGCATACAATCGTCATAAGATACCGCTTAGAAACACCCGTCAACGCTAAGCATAAAGCAACACAGGCAACAGAATTCACAAGGCAACGCAAACCGGCATTTAAAAACATTAAGCAACACAAGCAAACTATCATTAACTTCAGGAGAAGAGGTCAGGTCAGGAGGACATTTACGAGGGCGAGTTATGCTCTTGAGTTGTAAATCACCTGTTTTTCTGCAGGATGATCCGGTAAGCCTTGGCTCTTCTTGGTGAGAGGAAGCTGCCACACACACACACTCAAGGTTTTCTCCCTCCCTCCCTCCCTCTCTCTCTCTCTCTCTCTCTCTCTCTCTCTCTCTCTCTCTCTCTCTCTCTCTCTCTCTCTCTCTCTCTCTCTCTCTCTCTCTCTCTCTCTCTCTCTCTCTCTCTCTCTCTCTCTCTCTCTCTCTCTCTCTCTCTCTCTCTCTCTCTCTCTCTTTGTCTTATAATATATGTAATTATCTCGTTTATTTATTTCTGTACTCTCATTCTCGTGGTTTAAGTGGCAGAACAAATTTATTTCAATCAATCAATGCCTCTTAATATATCACATTACCTCAACTACAGCCGACATCTTTGCCGAGCGATATGCTTCGATAGGTGAATTCTTGAATAACCACATGACGTGAGGTCAAGTTAACTGTTAACTATAGTCAAGTTAAGACCGCTACAGTTAACTGTGGAGAAAAGGTGCGACTTAAGTAGTTACCTTTTAATGATGGTCACTAAACTGATGTGCAAAAATGTAGAAGATGAAGTAAATATTTACCATGATGTAAACTGACAACCTGTATTGTTCTTCTTCTATAAATACCATTCACAACTTTTCCCCCTTAATAAATAATCCGGTTAAGATTACTACTTGGTCATCGTTGAAATCTCCGAGTGCAATTGTTCATTCTACAAATAATTTTTGAGCTTGCGTCGTCTTTGTAGGTCATTAAATTTATATACAGAAAACTATACAAATATTGTATCAATTTTTCATTCACCTCGACTGTATGGGTCTCGAACCCATACATGTGTTAGGCCGTAGTACATTTATATGTACATACAATATGAATGTACATACAATTTATATGTATTTGTATGTACATATACATGTACATTCAATACTGTACATTTATACTGGTCTTAAGCGTTTTCATTTAATTCATAAAAAGATTGTTATGCCTAAAATAATATAAAAATCATACATACCTATTGTATTATGTTTTGGATTTTTGTTTCAGATATTTGTTGACAGGGTAACTATCTGTGTCGTTTCATAAAAATGTGTTATTAACGAGAAAATGATTATCTGTGGCAAATTACAGCTTCGGCCGTAAGGGTGAGAGTTTGGGAGTATTGACGAGTTGATCTCGTCATTGATCACCGGTAAGTGTGGATCACTATTATTCTACCATCACACTGTGGACTGATCTTTCTTGTTGCCATTAGAGTAAACAGAATTGGATGAGGTGTGTCTCTCAATCTTTCAAGTTCTATTTCCCTTTCTCTATTTTGTGTTGCGTTGTCTTTTTAGACTGTGGTCGCTATCATTCTCTCCTCTCTCTCTCTCTCTCTCTCTCTCTCTCTCTCTCTCTCTCTCTCTCTCTCTCTCTCTCTCTCTCTCTCTCTCTCTCTCTTTCTCTCAACCACAGATCTGTCTTTCTTTTCCTTCACTTCCGTAACTTGCACTCTCTGAGTCGACGCGATGACGCCCAAGTCAGATTTCTGAAACCAGCAATTTCTAATATTGGGAGGAAATGCCTGTGTAGCAGAGGAGGTGTAATAGGCGGCCGTAGATGCAAATTGGGTTATTATCTACCTAGCAAATTTGATGCCAAGCGCTGGATAGCACAACATGAGTTGCAAGACATTGGGAAATTATCATTTGGGGTGAAATCGTTTATATTATTATGATAAACGAATTCCATGAGATGTGGACAAAATTGTAGGTCAGCTTTTTGTTATCTTGATTGGGTTTAAGAATTTGTTGACATTAAGTTTACTGAGTTATTTTTAAATATTCAGTGATTGTTTTGTCGACATATAAGAAAGTTGGATTAAAAGGGATAACTATTAGTATAACGAACTGGAATTACGTAAAGAAATACATCAATTTTACTAGATTCCTCACAATAATACCAAGTTGTGTATCTCATTTCTAATACTTTCGTTAATATTCTTCATGTATGAATATACATTTTGCATTTTTGTCTTGTGAAAAACTTGTGAAGAGGTTATGTAAGGTTATTCTTGTGCTATTCACCTTAATCTTATGCTATTTTCATATATTAATGTATGATTATAACAATATAATTAATTGCAGAATGCTTATTGACCCATGAAAGGCAGCTCCTATTTATATCACCACTTGAAACAAGGCAGTGACTCCAAATCCCTTATGTTACCCGGTAATCAGCCTCATAAATCTACAAACCTAGTTCCAAACTAGTATACCTACTGTTCGGAATCAAAACATCTAATTTTGACCCGTTGTTTTGTGCTCTATTTCATTATTTTAGTGCAGAAGAAAATGATGGATTTAGATCATGATAAATTGCGTACGGAAATTATTTGAAATTGTATATATATATATAAATATATATATATATATATATATATAATATATATATATATATATATATATATATATATATATATATATATATGTATATATATATATATATATATATATATATATATATATATATATATATATATATATATCTGTGTGTGTGTGTGTGAGTGTGTGTGTGTGTGTGTGTGTGTGTGTGTGTGTGTGTGTGTGTGTGTGTGTGTGTGTGTGTGTGTTTACTAGTTGTGTTTTGCGGGGGTTGAGCTTTGCTCTTTCGGCCCGCCTCTCAACTGTCAATCAACTGTTTACTAACTAATTTTTTTTTTCCACATCACACACACACACCCCAGGAAGCAGCCCGTGACAGCTGACTAACTCCCAGGTACCTATTTACTGCTAGGTAACAGGGGCACTTAGGGTGAAAGAAACTTTGCCCATTTGTTTCTGCCTCGTGCGGGAATCGAACCCGCGCCACAGAATTACGAGTCCTGCGCGCTATCCACCAGGCTACGAGGCCCCTACACTGTGTGTGTGTGTGTGTGTGTGTGTGTGTGTGTATATAACTTTAGACACTCACACCCACCAGGGGACTCGAACACTGGCCATCAAGATGGCAGGTACGCACTTGTATCCACTACACCATACTTCAGAGCCCTAAAGAGGTGGGAATTCCGGGGTATTTAACCAACCAGATATCCCATCCTCTCCAATCAGTACCGCTCCTGTGCCAGGTAAGTCCACTACGGGCTCACCATAGCCTGTGCTACTTGCCCCGCTCCTTTGGCAGGTAAGTTATGGGCTCACCATAGCCCGTGCTACTTGGAACTTGTTCTGAGTAGCTGAATCTATAACAACAACCCATCCTCTCCAGGCAATGAGACAGTGAGGGATCTCTCGCGTTTCTGTCGCGATCTCATGCGAAACATCCCTCACTGTCTCATTGATATATCTATATATATAAAATATATATATATATATATATATATATATATATATATATATATATATATATATATATATATATATATATATATATATATATATGTAAGGACAAGACAAGAACATATCGATGCCAACACAGAAGACAATGTCCAACATAATAGGCCAATTACACTGGATTAATCTTTGTGTTTAGATAGGAGCTGCCTCGTATGGGCCAATAAGCCTTCTGCAGTTACCCCTATGTTTCACCTGACATATATATATGTATATATATATATATATATATATATATATATAATATATATATATATATATATATATATATATATATATATATATATATATATATATATATATATATATATATATATATATATATATATATATATATATATATATATATATATATATATATATATATATATATAGATATATATATATATATATATATATACTGTTTTGTGCAAGGTTTTTCTTCTGACTGAACTTCCTGGCTAATCAGAATAATGATATTTCAGCTCTCGAAACGTTGTGAAGAACCTGTGAAAAGGTTTGATTCGGTGTTCGGTTTAAGGTCTATCAAGCTCTCTCTTAAATCTGTTGTTGTACGTTTATTAATGCCGCCACAAGAACTTGCTGGTCAACCTTGCAAGTATACATTTGTCCTGAAAATTGTCCAGGACTCAAATAAAGTCTCAGTGTATATGCACCGAGGAGATGACTATACCTCTCAGTGTATGTACAGTGAAAAGAAAATGGGTACACTTCTCGGTCTGTATATAGATCTTATCAACCCCCCATCTCCCACCTCATTCCCCCTTCCTTGTGCTCTCCATTACTAATACCCCTTCCTCCCCATCACCCACTCCGCTGCCCCTCAAAGGATAGCGGAGGAAGCCTGAAATGTAAGTCTTGAGCGGGTTCCTTATGTCACACATCAATGCAGAGAGGCGTTGGTGACTCATACTTCAACGATGGTGGGGATGATGGTGATGATAGTGACGATGACGGAGATGGATGGATGGATGATGATAATCGTAGTAATGATGGTGATGAATATGACAGTGAAGATAATGGAGATGGTGCTGGATGGATGGATAATGATAATCGTAGTAATGATGGTGATGAATATGACAGTGAAGATAATGGAGATGGTGCTGATAGCTGTGATGTCTATAGCCTTGAAGACCACAGTGATTATACCAGTGATCTGGTCTGTCTGTTTTCGCCTCCCATATTCCTTCTAGTCTACCCTTATTCCCTCTATCTCTATCTTTCCCCCCCCCCACCCTTCGCTTCCTGACTCTATTCCCTATTGCTTTTCCCCTCTTCTCACCCAAACCAGTACCGCATTCTCACTATATAACCCTTTATTCTCTTCCCCCCTTCGTGTCTCCCCCCTTCAACCCCCACTTAAACCCTTCATAACCTTGACCAATGTCAGTACCCGTGCAACAGACAGATGGCATACCTTGTTACCCCGGCAACCAGTTTGATGAGGGGGAGGTGGAGGGGATGGAGAGGGGGGGGAGGTTAAATAGGCTAGAGGGAAGAGGAGGAGGAGGAGGAGGTAGGAGAGATGAGAGGGATTTACTGTGGTGTCTTCTTCTATGGTATGACCTTTGACGTCTTTGGCTGAAAAGACCCACACACACAAAAAAGAGGGGAGTGGGAGCAGAGTGCGATAAGTGGCGGAGGGAAAGTGAAAGAGGATTAGTAGTTGATAATTATATTATAGAGTGAGGTAAAAAAAAATAAAAGGCTTCTGCTAGTGGGGTTGATCCTGCTGTTACTGCTATGGAGTTGTTCCTACTTGTGTTTCTGCTGCTTCTGCTGTCGTTGGTGATGCCGCTGATGCTGCTGAGTGGAGGGGAATGCGAGTAGGAGCAGACAGGTGGGAAGCGAGTATGAGAGTTGGTGAGAAATACTCATTTAAAGATATTGTGGCATAGATGAGGTTGTTTAGGTGGAAGACTGTGCGTAGAGACGCTCATGTAGAAGGGAGAATATGGACCGTAGAAGCCGGAGTATCTACGATCTCTCTGTAATTTATTTTGTCACCTTGACTAATTTCTTCATGGTGTTTTCTATATTGAAGTACATGGACATTTATAAACAAAAAAATGCACGCACTTTGACGTTGTCAGAACTAACGATCGACCTCCGTTACCCCCTGTGCACAGTCTTAAGACTGTTAACGCAAGATAACTTCCCCAGTTCACACAGCACGAAGATGTAGAGAGTAACTCACAATAATGTGGCTGAAAAATTAGACACATGACGTTTCGGTCCAGGAGGGGACTGAAACGTCGTCATTTGAGATATATACAAAAGTTGTTACATTTTGTACAGCCACTAGTACGCGTTGCGTTTCGGGCAGGTCCCTGGAATACGATCCCCGCCGCGAAGAATCGTTTTTTCATCCAAGTACACATTTTACTGTTGCGTTAAACAGAGGCTACAGTTAAGGAATTGCGCCCAGTAAATCCTCCCCGGCCAGGATACGAACCCATGACATAGCGCTCGCGGAACGCCAGGCGAGTGTCTTACCACTACACCACGGAGACTGTATTTTCATTTATTGTTAGATGTGTGGGTTGGACGTCTATCTAATGTACATGTCCTCTGCCCTCAGCGACTCAGATCACATAGAATGTACACATTCCATCAGCAGTTTTGGCCAAACTTTCCCAGGAATTGTGTAATGAAAACCATAAAATATATCGGATTTATGTTTTAAAATGTGTTAAAATTTGTTTTAAAATAAAAAATTATGTTTTAAAATCTTCTCGTAACAAATATAATGAATTTCATTCACCCAAGAAAAGTATGTGCTTATATCAGGTTCCATTTCGAAGTATATTTGCCTCGTCAGATATACAGTTCATTTTTTTTTAGTCTCTAATACTTACTCCCTTACCCTTTGTCAGCGACCAGTTTCTATCATTTTCCCACTATTTTTATCCCTCTTCTATTTGTTTCTTCCTCTCTTTATCCTCTTCCATTTTCCTTCTCCCTGTCTTTATCATCCGTTTTCTTCTCTTCAATATCATCCGTTTTCTTCTCTTCTATATCATCCTTCTTCTCTTCACTTCTTTCTTTACATGACAAATTTTTGTATTGCAGCAATATTGGACGTCTGGACAGTCTCTCCGGGAGATGAATCTTCCGTCGTGTTTGTTGGAGGTTTTGATACAGTCTTAAGCTCCTAAGTCTCCACCATTTAGCTGGCAATAATGACCACTTTCGTCTCACCAACTTAGACTAAGCCAATAATATTATTATACATTGTGATAAGAATACAGGTTGAGCATTGAGCAAACTATAGACAACTTCTTTTCTATACATTTAGTTTATGTTTGCAGATCTTTCGAGGTATTTTGGAACTGTGTAAAGACGATTGACACAGCACTTGTTCAGGTGCAATTGTGTGTGGAACAAGGAGGAGTAGGAGGAGGAGTAGGGCAAGATTTTTTTCTGAGGTACCCCAAGGAGGGCGCCAGGAGTGGGGGCATCACTATAGATGTACGGAGAGGGTATCGTACCCCCTACCCACCAGGAGGTATCGGTGGGTGTAGTGTACCACAGAGGCTTGGAATTCCCTCCACGCCGGAGGGGAAGCCTTGTTCTGCTTGGTCAGCTCCTTGTCCCAGACCTCTCGTAGTTCACTGTGACCTTGATCTTTACTTTCTCTGTCCGTCTGCACATCTGCGGTGTATTTTCCTGCACTAGTTCACCCTTTTGGTGTAGTTTTGTACATTACTGTTGTCGTGTCTTCTTTGGTTAGCCCATGTACATTTGTGTATCATCATTGGTAACCCCACGTACATTTATGTGTATCTTATGGTCTTCGCGTGTACACATATGTGCCACCTCTAGTCTTACATGTACAGTCATGTGTCACTCTTCTGGTACTCCCACGTACACCTATGTGTCACATCTGACCTCTCCATGTACACCTATGTGTCACATCTGACCTTTACATGTACACCTGTGTCACATCTGACCTCCCCATGTACATCTATGCGTCACATCTGACCTCCCCATGTACACCTATGTGTCACATCTGACCTCCCCATGTTCACCTGTGTGTCATATCTGACCTCCCCATGTACATCTATGCGTCACATCTGACCTTCCCATGTACACCTATGTGTCACATCTGACCTCCCCATGTACACCTGTGTGTCATATCTGACCTCCCCATGTACACCTATGTGTCACATCTGACCTCCCCATGTACATTTGTGTGTCATATCTGACCTTCCCATGTACACCTATGTGTCACATCTGCCCTTCCCATGTACACCTATGTGTCACATCTGACTTCCCCATGTACACCTGTGTGTCACATCTGACCTCCCCATACACCCATATGTCACATCTGGCCTTCATATATACACCCAAGTGCTCCTGAGGATGAATCTGGAATTACTGATCTTAACTAATTATTTATGTGAATCTTATAAAAGTATTTTTGTGTCTTAAATAAATTGTTGTATAATATTAAACGAGACGTTAATTTTTCGAAGTGAAAGTTAGGCTCTGCTTGATAAACCGGTTTGGCAGAAAATGACCTTCTCATCTTGTGCTTTGGTTGTTAATGTTGGGCTTGAAGCATTTCAAGACAAAAGCCTGGACAATTATGAGAAATTTAGGCTTCTTGAGCCAGCTTAAGTGCATCGTGGGTATCTGGTTAGGGAGTTTCCTCTTGTATACAGCTTTGGAACGCGTGGTTGCAGGGGAGTTATGTGTCTTAATAAGATGGTGGAAGGCGGGATTGGTGGTGGTGGTGGTGGTGGTAGGTGGTAGTGGTGGTGGAAGGTGGTGCTGGTAGTAATAGAGGAGGTTGTGGTGGTGGCTGCAGTTGTGGTGATAGTGGTAGTGGTAGTTATGATGATACTTGATAGTTGGAGGGGGGGTGGTAAATGGAAGTGGGTAGTGGTGGTGCTGGTAGATGGTAGTGTTTGTGTACAGTGGTAGTGACGGTGGAAGAAGCGGTGTCTCAGCTTAGACACTGTCTTTGTTAATTAGTATATACCTCTCAGTATACGGTAATAGTGTTAATGGTACTTAGTATTGATAGTGGTAGTGGTGGTGGTAGGTGGGGGTGGTAGGTAGTAGTAGTAGTGGTGTATGGTAGTGGTGGTGAAATTAGTAATGGTGGTATTGGTTGTGGTTTTGTTGGTAGTGGTACAATTAGTGGACTTAGGAGACTTGAAGTCCATCTACTTGTTCTGTAGTAACTGGCGCATTATGTTTTCTTTGTCGCATTTAACCTTGAATTTATGGATAGAGATGGTTTCTACAACTTCTTCTTTCAGTTCAATTAACTTGATGACCACCCATAGAAAATCCAAATATTTCCCTATGTTTCGTAACTCTCTTGCGTTTCCGACTTCAAATTATGTCTTTTTGACCTATTTTCCTCCCAGTTTAAACACTATCCTTGGTAATTAGTATATACCCCCTCAGTATTTTGTATGTAGTGATCATGTACCGACTGTTTCTTCTCTTAGTGATAGTTGTAAGATTGAGTTCCGATGAGGTCATCGCAGCTTCGTCTACTGAAGTCTTGTTGGGAATCCACTTAAGCTGTTGAACTTTTTAGGTTACATTTTGTCTTTCAAGGATTGTGGATTCCATGCTGATGCTGCATATTCGAGCACCGGTTTCACATAGATTGTTGAAATTGTTTTGAAAGTGCCCTTATTTTTTGTTTCTAAATGCCTTTTTATTGTCTGACATTAGACTGCCAGATCTATCTCCATGGCTATAAACTTCCAAATCTATCTATATGGCTCCATGGTGATAGACCGATCAGCTAGCTTTGGACATTCTATTCCCATAGAGTTTCTCTTAGTTCAAATATTATAGGCATATTCCACTGCAACTGTAACTCTCATGGGGAGATATTTCAAGGTACAGATTTGAAGCCAGTCTATCAAGGACATTCTAAGCGCAGATCGTGATACATCAGTCATGCTCTCGCTCCAAATAATGCAATTAGAGAAGCTTTAAGCGTTCCCAGTAGTTTAAGCACTTGTCAGAATAAATGTGGGCAAATTACACCAGCCTCAAAATGGGTCTATAATATATGTTACAGCATTTCAGTCAAGAGACTGCAAGTGCCTTGTAACTTATCGTAATTACCGTGGTATCTCTTGATAGTTTCCTGTACTTGAGCATATCATTTGTATTCTTGTTGAGGAGATTATATTATTGTCGTCCTCCAACATCAGATCGTCCAGCAGGGTTACTGTAGAGATCAAGAAGGGAGTATACATACAGAGAGATGGACATACACTCCACACTGTGGGTGTATGTACACTGAGAGTTTAATTTTGTCGTGAACATGGTTGTGGCCTGAAGTATACATGCTGGTTGGTCTGTTAGCGAGTATCAGTGTAGTAATAACCCTTCTAAACGATGATAAGCCTTAAGCACAGCACCAAACCAAACCTTGATGTAACACACTACTTTATGGATGTCCATTTAAATCCCAATGCCCTAAAAAAAATTGAAACTTGACCTCATAGACAGATAATGGAGTACCAGATGTCCTTTATAACCCACGAAATTTATTATTGTGTTTAAAACATCTTTCAATCCAACAATAATAGTTGGATTTCTCCCATCTTTTTGCTTCTTCATTTTAAGCATCATGTTAGACAGTTCTCATACCGAAGCAAGGAACTGCAATCAACTGTATCGGTGCTTCGAAGCAGCGAGTCAGACGGATACTTGCGGCTCCTGACGGCAGTCTGAGACTCTGGAGGATATTTGACCTTTGCAGTTCCCGGAAAGGTTGGTATAGAGGCTTTCCCGTGGTCAGTCTTGATGGCACATGGATTGGTTATTATTTTTAAAGCCGCATCAGTAGTGAGAGCTCACGACACGACAACATTGCTTTGTCCTCCCCCGTGACGCGAACCATGTGAGTTATAACTCGTGGGATGTTTAGGCAGTGTTGCAAAGCTATGTGTCAGAGCTAAATGTTTAAACGAAAGATTAACGATGAGCAAGAACAAGTATAGAGAGTTAAATCTCTCGTGATGGTGATAATGTTAAGTGTTAAATAACATTAAATAGTGATAGTTAACGAACTATTGGTCGTTTACTAAATTGTAATTCGATGACTCTATAATCAAGTATACATATACATTTAACATACATACATTCATATTTTACACTCAAGTTACTACCGAATACTTAGGATGGACACACAAGTTACTATGAAATATTTAGGATGAATACTTAAGTTGTTATTATCCCACAGCAGCTCACTGGGGTCTCTCCCACAGCAGCTGGCTGGGGTCTCTCCTACAGCAGCTGACTGAGGTCTCTCTCACAGCAGCTGACTGAGGTCTCTCTCACAGCAGCTGACTGAGGTCTCTCTCACAGCAGCTGACTGAGGTCTCTCTCACAGCAGCTGATTGAGGTCTCTCCCACAGCAGCTGACTGAGGTCTCTCCCACAGCAGCTGACTGAGGCCTCTCCCACAGCAGCTGACTAAGGTCTCTCCCACAGCAGCTGACTAAGGTCTCTCCCACAGCAGCTGATTGAGGTCTCTCCCACAGCAGCTGGCTGGGGTCTCTCCTACAGCAGCTGACTGAGGTCTCTCTCACAGCAGCTGACTGAGGTCTCTCTCACAGCAGCTGACTGAGGTCTCTCTCACAGCAGCTGACTGAGGTCTCTCTCACAGCAGCTGATTGAGGTCTCTCCCACAGCAGCTGACTGAGGTCTCTCTCACAGCAGCTGACTGAGGTCTCTCTCACAGCAGCTGACTGAGGTCTCTCTCACAGCAGCTGACTGAGGTCTCTCTCACAGCAGCTGATTGAGGTCTCTCCCACAGCAGCTGACTGAGGTCTCTCCCACAGCAGCTGACTGAGGCCTCTCCCACAGCAGCTGACTAAGGTCTCTCCCACAGCAGCTGACTAAGGTCTCTCCCACAGCAGCTGACTGAAATCCCTCCCACAGCAGCTGACTGAAATCTCTCCCACAGCAGCTGACTGAGGCCTCTCCCACAGCGACAGGATGGGGGATCAAATCCCACAGCAGGTGATTGTGGGCCGAGAGATCAGATGGCGGAGATCATAATGATCACAATCATTATGACGTGATTGTGAGGGAAGGAATGGTGAAGTGTGGTGACAAACCGCGACGAAACGCACCAAGATAAATGGTACGGTAATATATACACAGTTCAGAGTGGAAATTTATGAGGCTCACGTAGTTGTGGCTTGTGCCATGGGCGAGATAGCAGGGGCGAGATAGCAGGGGGAAGAGATAGCAGGGGGCGAGATAGCAGTGTGAAGAGATAACAGTGCGAAGAGATAGTAGGGAGGGAATTAGAAATAGCATGGGGGGGGGGGGAAGAGATAGCAGGGGGGGGAAGAGATAGCAGGGGGGGGGAGGAAGAGATAGCAGGGGAGGGAATTAGAGATAACAGGGGAAATTAGAGATAACAGGGGAAAGAGATGGTAGTCCTTCAACATTATTACTAATAATTGTTTTAATAATTAGAATGGAAGTTTTGTTTAGTTCTGAAACATGTAAGGTTTAATGACTGGCCAATAAAAGATGTTACCAGAGACTAGCCGGATAATATTGATCTTGCCAAATACGAATACAATAACAAAAAGCTGCTGGTCGTGATTTTTGACCTGGGAAAACTGCTGGGATCTTCATCCTAAAAGTAAATAGTGTAATACACACACACACACACACACAACACACACACACACACACACACACACACACACACACACACACACACACACACACATATATATATATATGTGTGTGTGTGTGTGTGTGTGTGTTTACTAGTTGTGTTTTTACGGGGGTTGAGCTTTGCTCTTTCGGCCCGCCTCTCAACCAACTGTTCACTAACTACTTTTTTTTTTTTTTTTTTTTTTTTTTTTTTTTTTTTCTACACCACACACACACACACCCACCCCAGGAAGCAGCCCGTGACAGCTGACTAACTCCCAGGTACCTATTTACTGCTAGGTAACAGGGGCATTCAGGGTGAAAGAAACTTTGCCCATTTGTTTCTGCCTCGTGCGGGAATCGAACCCGCGCCACAGAATTACGAATCCTGCGCGCTATCCACCAGGCTACGAGGCCCCTGTGTGTGTGTGTGTGTGTGTGTGTGTGTGTGTGTGTGTGTGTGTGTGTGTGTGTGTGTGTTGAAAATGTGGCAAATAGGAAACTGGAAGGACACTTCTAGTAGCGTTATCAATAAGATATCTAGTATGTTTCTTCAGCCTTATCTTGCTATTATTAGGCAGCATTTAGATTTTGAAGTTCAGTTTTGCTTTCCATGCTG
>NW_025573064.1:0-45485 GCF_020424385.1 Procambarus clarkii
CTTCTCTATTACTGTCTTACCTATTACTGCCTTGCCGATAACTGCCTTACCTATTATTACCTTGCCTATTACTGCCTTGCCTATAACTGCCTTGCCTATAACTGCCTTGCCTATTACTGCCTTGCCTATAACTGCCTTGCCTACTTCTGCCTTACCTATTACTACCTTGCTAATTACTGCCTTACCTATCTTTGCTTTGCCTATTACTGCCTTGCCTATTACTGCCTTGCCTATTACTGCCTTGCCTATTACTGCCTTGCCTATTACTGCCTTGTCTATTACTGCCTTGCCTATTACTGCCTTGCCTATTACTGCCTTGTCTATTACTGCCTTGCCTATTACTGCCTTGCCTATTACTGCCTTGCCTATTACCGCCTTGCCTATTACCGCCTTGCCTATTACTATCTTGCCTATTTCTGCCATACCTACTACTGCATTACCTGTTAGTGCCTCACCTAGCAGTGCTTACCTATTAGTGACTGATGTGGCAGCGAGCTCCAGGTCTTCATTCTCCGCATTCTTAATTGTACTTGACTTACCTGATGCTGCTAGTTGTGGTGAGCTGGTACCTGTGATGGTTGTGGTGAGCTGGTACCTGTGATGGTTGTGGTGAGCTGGTACTTGTGGTGGTTGTGGTGAGCTGGTACCTGTGATGGTTGTGGTGAGCTGGTACCTGAGGTGGTTGTGGTGAGTTGGTACCTGTGGTGGTTGTGGTGAGCTGGTACTGTGTGGTGGTTGTGGTGAGCTGGTACCTGTGATGGTTGTGGTGAGCTGGTACTTGTGGTGGTTGTGGTGAGCTGGTACCTGTGATGGTTGTGGTGAGCTGGTACCTGTGATGGTTGTGGTGAGCTGGTACTTGTGGTGGTAGTGGTGAGCTGGTACTTGTGATGGTTGTGGTGAGCTGGTACCTGTGATGGTTGTGGTGAGCTGGTACCTGTGATGGTTGTGGTGAGCTGGTACTTGTGGTAGTAGTGGTGAGCTGGTACTTGTGATGGTTGTGGTGAGCTGGTACCTGTGATGGTTGTGGTGAGCTGGTACCTGTGATGGTTGTGGTGAGTTGGTACTTTTGATGGTTGTGGTGAGTTGGTACTTTTGATGGTTGTGGTGAGTTGGTACTTTCGATGGTTGTGGTGAGCTGGTACCTGTGAAGGTTGTGATGAGCTGGTACTTGTGATGGTTGTGGTGAGCTGGTACTTGTGATGGTTGTGGTGAGCTGGTACCTGTGATGGTTGTGGTGAGCTGGTACCTGTGATGGTTGTGGTGAGCTGGTACTTGTGATGGTTGTGGTGAGCTGGTACTTGTGATGGTTGTGGTGAGCTGGTACCTGTGATGGTTGTGGTGAGCTGGTACCTGTGATGGTTGTGGTGAGCTGGTACCTGTGATGGTTGTGGTGAGCTGGTACCTGTGATGGTTGTGGTGAGCTGGTACTTGTGGTGGTAGTGGT
The DNA here is from genome assembly GCF_020424385.1 of Procambarus clarkii. Classification (NCBI taxonomy): domain Eukaryota; kingdom Metazoa; phylum Arthropoda; class Malacostraca; order Decapoda; family Cambaridae; genus Procambarus; species Procambarus clarkii. The sequence continues at coordinate 1,445 of NW_025573064.1, forward strand.
GAGCTGGTACCTGTGATGGTTGTGGTGAGTTGGTACTTTTGATGGTTGTGGTGAGTTGGTACCTGTGATGGTTGTGGTGAGCTGGTACTTTTGATGGTTGTGGTGAGTTGGTACCTGTGATGGTTGTGGTGAGTTGGTACCTGTGATGGTTGTGGTGAGCTGGTACTTTTGATGGTTGTGGTGAGTTGGTACTTTTGATGGTTGTGGTGAGTTGGTACCTGTGATGGTTGTGGTGAGCTGGTACCTGTGATGGTTGTGGTGAGTTGGTACCTGTGATGGTTGTGGTGAGCTGGTACCTGTGATGGTTGTGATGAGCTGGTACCTGTGATGGTTGTGGTGAGCTGGTACCTGTGATGGTTGTGGTGAGCTGGTACTTGTGGTGGTTGTGGTGAGCTGGTACTTGTGTTGGTTGTGGTGAGCTGGTACTTGTGATGGTTGTGGTGAGCTGGTACCTGTGATGGTTGTGGTGAGCTGGTACCTGTGATGGTTGTGGTGAGCTGGTACCTGTGATGGTTGTGGTGAGCTGGTACCTGTGATGGTTGTGGTGAGCTGGTACTTGTGATGATTGTGGTGAGCTGGTACTTGTGATGGTTGTGGTGAGCTGGTACTTGTGATGGTTGTGGTGAGCTGGTACCTGTGATGGTTGTGGTGAGCTGGTACCTGTGATGGTTGTGGTGAGCTGGTACCTGTGATGGTTGTGGTGAGCTGGTACCTGTGATGGTTGTGGTGAGCTGGTACCTGTGATGGTTGTGGTGAGCTGGTACTTGTGGTGGTTGTGGTGAGCTGGTACCTGTGATGGTTGTGGTGAGCTGGTACTTGTGGTGGTTGTGGTGAGCTGGTACCTGTGATGGTTGTGGTGAGCTGGTACTTGTGATGGTTGTGGTGAGCTGGTACTTGTGATGGTTGTGGTGAGCTGGTACTTGTGGTGGTTGTGGTGAGCTGGTACTTTTGATGGTTGTGGTGAGCTGGTACTTGTGATGGTTGTGGTGAGCTGGTACCTGTGATGGTTGTGGTGAGCTGGTACTTGTGGTGGTTGTGGTGAGCTGGTACCTGTGATGGTTGTGGTGAGCTGGTACTTGTGGTGGTTGTGGTGAGCTGGTACCTGTGATGGTTGTGGTGAGCTGGTACTTGTGGTGGTAGTGGTGAGCTGGTACTTTTGATGGTTGTGGTGAGCTGGTACTTGTGATGGTTGTGGTGAGCTGGTACCTGTGATGGTTGTGGTGAGCTGGTACTTGTGGTGGTTGTGGTGAGCTGGTACCTGTGATGGTTGTGGTGAGCTGGTACTTGTGGTGGTTGTGGTGAGCTGGTACTTGTGGTGGTTGTGGTGAGCTGGTACCTGTGATGGTTGTGGTGAGCTGGTACTTGTGGTGGTTGTGGTGAGCTGGTACCTGTGGTGGTTGTGGTGAGCTGGTACTTGTGGTGGTAGTGGTGAGCTGGTACTTTTGATGGTTGTGGTGAGCTGGTACTTTTGATGGTTGTGGTGAGCTGGTACCTGTGATGGTTGTGGTGAGCTGGTACCTGTGATGGTTGTGGTGAGCTGGTACTTGTGGTGGTTGTGGTGAGCTGGTACCTGTGATGGTTGTGGTGAGCTGGTACTTGTAGTGGTTGTGGTGAGCTGGTACTTGTGATGGTTGTGGTGAGCTGGTACTTGTAGTGGTTGTGGTGAGCTGGTACTTGTGATGGTTGTGGTGAGCTGGTACTTGTGATGGTTGTGGTGAGCTGGTACTTGTGGTGGTTGTGGTGAGCTGGTACTTGTGGTGGTTGTGGTGAGCTGGTACTTGTGGTGGTTGTGGTGAGCTGGTACTTGTGATGGTTGTGGTGAGCTGGTACTTGTGGTGGTTGTGGTGAGCTGGTACTTGTGATGGTTGTGGTGAGCTGGTACTTGTGGTGGTTGTGGTGAGTGGTACTTGTGATGGTTGTGGTACTGGTACTTGTAGTGGTTGTGGTGAGCTGGTACTTGTGATGGTTGTGGTGAGCTGGTACCTGTGATGGTTGTGGTGAGCTGGTACTTGTGATGGTTGTGGTGAGCTGGTACTTGTAGTGGTTGTGGTGAGCTGGTACCTGTGATGGTTGTGGTGAGCTGGTACTTGTAGTGGTTGTGGTGAGCTGGTACCTGTGATGGTTGTGGTGAGCTGGTACTTGTGATGGTTGTGGTGAGCTGGTACTTGTGATGGTTGTGGTGAGCTGGTACTTGTGATGGTTGTGGTGAGCTGGTACTTGTGGTGGTTGTGGTGAGCTGGTACTTGTGATGGTTGTGGTGAGCTGGTACCTGTGATGGTTGTGGTGAGCTGGTACTTGTAGTGGTTGTGGTGAGCTGGTACTTGTAGTGGTTGTGGTGAGCTGGTACTTTTGATGGTTGTGGTGAGCTGGTACTTGTAGTGGTTGTGGTGAGCTGGTACTTGTGATGGTTGTGGTGAGCTGGTACTTGTAGTGGTTGTGGTGAGCTGGTACTTGTGTTGGTTGTGGTGAGCTGGTACTTGTAGTGGTTGTGGTGAGCTGGTACTTGTAGGGGTTGTGGTGAGCTGGTACTTGTAGTGGTTGTGGTGAGCTGGTACTTGTGATGGTTGTGGTGAGTTGGTACTTTTGATGGTTGTGGTGAGTTGGTACCTGTGATGGTTGTGGTGAGCTGGTACTTTTGATGGTTGTGGTGAGTGGTACCTGTGATGGTTGTGGTGAGCTGGTACCTGTGATGGTTGTGGTGAGCTGGTACTTGTGATGGTTGTGGTGATGGTACTTTTGTGGTTGTGGTGAGTTGGTACTTGTGATGGTTGTGGTGAGTTGGAACCTGTGATGGTTGTGGTGAGCTGGTACCTGTGATGGTTGTGGTGAGCTGGTACCTGTGATGGTTGTGGTGAGCTGGTACCTGTGATGGTTGTGGTGAGCTGGTACCTGTGATGGTTGTGGTGAGCTGGTACCTGTGATGGTTGTGGTGAGCTGGTACTTGTGGTGGTTGTGGTGAGCTGGTACTTGTGGTGGTTGTGGTGAGCTGGTACTTGTGATGGTTGTGGTGAGCTGATGGTTGTGGTGAGCTGGTACTTGTGATGGTTGTGGTGAGCTGGTACCTGTGATGGTTGTGGTGAGCTGGTACCTGTGATGGTTGTGGTGAGCTGGTACCTGTGATGGTTGTGGTGAGCTGGTACCTGTGATGGTTGTGGTGAGCTGGTACTTGTGATGGTTGTGGTGAGCTGGTACTTGTGTTGGTTGTGGTGAGCTGGTACTTGTGATGGTTGTGGTGAGCTGGTACTTGTGATGGTTGTGGTGAGCTGGTACTTGTGATGGTTGTGGTGAGCTGGTACCTGTGATGGTTGTGGTGAGCTGGTACTTGTGATGGTTGTGGTGAGCTGGTACTTGTGATGGTTGTGGTGAGCTGGTACTTGTGATGGTTGTGGTGAGCTGGTACTTGTGATGGTTGTGGTGAGCTGGTACTTGTGATGGTTGTGGTGAGCTGGTACTTGTGATGGTTGTGGTGAGCTGGTACTTGTGATGGTTGTGGTGAGCTGGTACCTGTGATGGTTGTGGTGAGCTGGTACCTGTGATGGTTGTGGTGAGCTGGTACTGGTACTTGTGATGGTTGTGGTGAGCTGGTACCTGTGATGGTTGTGGTGAGCTGGTACTGGTAGCTGGTACTTGTGATGGTTGTGGTGAGCTGGTACCTGTGTGGTTGTGGTGAGCTGGTACTTGTGGTGGTTGTGGTGAGCTGGTACCTGTGATGGTTGTGGTGAGCTGGTACTTGTGGTGGTTGTGGTGAGCTGTACTTGTGATGGTTGTGGTGAGCTGGTACTTGTGATGGTTGTGGTGAGCTGGTACCTGTGATGGTTGTGGTGAGCTGGTACTTGTGGTGGTTGTGGTGAGCTGGTACCTGTGATGGTTGTGGTGAGCTGGTACTTGTGATGGTTGTGGTGAGCTGGTACCTGTGATGGTTGTGGTGAGCTGGTACTTGTGGTGGTTGTGGTGAGCTGGTACCTGTGATGGTTGTGGTGAGCTGGTACTTGTGGTGGTTGTGGTGAGCTGGTACCTGTGATGGTTGTGGTGAGCTGGTACTTGTGGTGGTTGTGGTGAGCTGGTGTGTGGTTGTGGTGAGCTGGTACTGGTTGTGGTGAGCTGGTACTTGTGGTGGTTGTGGTGAGCTGGTACTTGTGATGGTTGTGGTGAGCTGGTACTTGTGGTGGTTGTGGTGAGCTGGTACTTGTGTGGTTGTGGTGAGCTGGTACTTGTGATGGTTGTGGTGAGCTGGTACTTGTGATGGTTGTGGTGAGCTGGTACCTGTGATGGTTGTGGTGAGCTGGTACTTGTGATGGTTGTGGTGAGCTGGTACTTGTAGTGGTTGTGGTGAGCTGGTGGTTGTGGTGAGCTGGTACTTGTGATGGTTGTGGTGAGCTGGTACTTGTGATGGTTGTGGTGAGCTGGTACTTGTAGTGGTTGTGGTGAGCTGTTTGGTGAGCTGGTACTTGTGATGGTTGTGGTGAGCTGGTACTTGTGATGGTTGTGGTGAGCTGGTACTTGTGTGGTTGTGGTGAGCTGGTACTTGTGATGGTTGTGGTGAGCTGGTACTTGTGATGGTTGTGGTGAGCTGGTACTTGTGGTGGTTGTGGTGAGCTGGTACTTGTGGTGGTTGTGGTGAGCTGGTACTTGTGATGGTTGTGGTGAGCTGGTACTTGTAGTGGTTGTGGTGAGCTGGTACTTGTAGTGGTTGTGGTGAGCTGGTACTTGTGATGGTTGTGGTGAGCTGGTACTTGTAGTGGTTGTGGTGAGCTGGTACTTGTGATGGTTGTGGTGAGCTGGTACTTGTAGTGGTTGTGGTGAGCTGGTACTTGTGTTGGTTGTGGTGAGCTGGTACTTGTAGTGGTTGTGGTGAGCTGGTACTTGTAGTGGTTGTGGTGAGCTGGTACTTGTAGTGGTTGTGGTGAGCTGGTACCTGTGATGGTTGTGGTGAGCTGGTACCTGTGATGGTTGTGATGAGCTGGTACCTGTGATGGTTGTGGAGAGCTGGTACTTGTGATGGTTGTGGTGAGCTGGTACTTGTGATGGTTGTGGTGAGCTGGTACTTGTGATGGTTGTGGTGAGCTGGTACTTGTGATGGTTGTGGTGAGCTGGTACTTGTGATGGTTGTGGTGAGCTGGTACTTGTGATGGTTGTGGTGAGCTGGTACTTGTGATGGTTGTGGTGAGCTGGTACTTGTGATGGTTGTGGTGAGCTGGTACTTGTGATGGTTGTGGTGAGCTGGTACTTGTGATGGTTGTGGTGAGCTGGTACTTGTGATGGTTGTGGTGAGCTGGTACTTGTGATGGTTGTGGTGAGCTGGTACTTGTGGTGGTTGTGGTGAGCTGGTACTTGTGATGGTTGTGGTGAGCTGGTACTTGTAGTGGTTGTGGTGAGCTGGTACTTGTAGTGGTTGTGGTGAGCTGGTACTTGTGATGGTTGTGGTGAGCTGGTACTTGTACTGTGATGGTTGTGGTGAGCTGGTACTTGTAGTGGTTGTGGTGAGCTGGTGATGGTTGTGGTGAGCTGGTACTTGTAGTGGTTGTGGTGAGCTGGTACTTGTAGTGGTTGTGGTGAGCTGGTACTTGTAGTGGTTGTGGTGAGCTGGTACTTGTATGGTTGTGGTGAGCTGGTACTTGTGGTTGTGGTGAGCTGGTACTGTGTAGTGGTTGTGGTGAGCTGGTACTTGTGATGGTTGTGGTGAGCTGGTACTTGTGATGGTTGTGGTGAGCTGGTACTTGTGATGGTTGTGGTGAGCTGGTACTTGTGATGGTTGTGGTGAGCTGGTACTTGTGATGGTTGTGGTGAGCTGGTACTTGTGATGGTTGTGGTGAGCTGGTACTTGTGATGGTTGTGGTGAGCTGGTACTTGTGATGGTTGTGGTGAGCTGGTACTTGTGATGGTTGTGGTGAGCTGGTACTTGTGATGGTTGTGGTGAGCTGGTACTTGTGATGGTTGTGGTGAGCTGGTACTTGTGATGGTTGTGGTGAGCTGGTACTTGTGATGGTTGTGGTGAGCTGGTACTTGTGATGGTTGTGGTGAGCTGGTACCTGTGATGGTTGTGGTGAGCTGGTACTTGTGATGGTTGTGGTGAGCTGGTACTTGTGATGGTTGTGGTGAGCTGGTACTTGTGGTGGTTGTGGTGAGCTGGTACTTGTGAGTGGTTGTGGTGAGCTGGTACTTGTGATGGTTGTGGTGAGCTGGTACTTGTGGTGGTTGTGGTGAGCTGGTACTTGTGATGGTTGTGGTGAGCTGGTACTTGTGGTGGTTGTGGTGAGCTGGTACTTGTGATGGTTGTGGTGAGCTGGTACTTGTGATGGTTGTGGTGAGCTGGTACCTGTGATGGTTGTGGTGAGCTGGTACTTGTGATGGTTGTGGTGAGCTGGTACTTGTGATGGTTGTGGTGAGCTGGTACTTGTGTGGTTGTGGTGAGCTGGTACTTGTGATGGTTGTGGTGAGCTGGTACTTGTGGTGGTTGTGGTGAGCTGGTACCTGTGATGGTTGTGGTGAGCTGGTACTTGTGATGGTTGTGTGGTGGTTGTGGTGAGCTGGTACTTGTGAGTGGTTGTGGTGAGCTGGTACTTGTGATGGTTGTGGTGAGCTGGTACTTGTGATGGTTGTGGTGAGCTGGTACTTGTGATGGTTGTGGTGAGCTGGTACTTGTGGTGGTTGTGGTGAGCTGGTACCTGTGATGGTTGTGGTGAGCTGGTACTGTGTGAGCTGGTTGTGGTGAGCTGGTACTTGTGATGGTTGTGGTGAGCTGGTACTTGTGGTGGTTGTGGTGAGCTGGTACCTGTGATGGTTGTGGTGAGCTGGTACTTGTGGTGGTTGTGGTGAGCTGGTACTTGTGATGGTTGTGGTGAGCTGGTACTTGTGATGGTTGTGGTGAGCTGGTACCTGTGATGGTTGTGGTGAGCTGGTACCTGTGATGGTTGTGGTGAGCTGGTACTTGTGATGGTTGTGGTGAGCTGGTACCTGTGATGGTTGTGGTGAGCTGGTACTTGTGATGGTTGTGGTGAGCTGTACCTGTGATGGTTGTGGTGAGCTGGTACTTGTGATGGTTGTGGTGAGCTGGTACTTGTGATGGTTGTGGTGAGCTGGTACTTGTGATGGTTGTGGTGAGCTGGTACCTGTGATGGTTGTGGTGAGCTGGTACCTGTGATGGTTGTGGTGAGCTGGTGTGTGGTTGTGGTGAGCTGGTACCTGTGATGGTTGTGGTGAGCTGGTACTTGATGGTTGTGGTGAGCTGGTACCTGTGATGGTTGTGGTGAGCTGGTACTTGTGATGGTTGTGGTGAGCTGGTACCTGTGATGGTTGTGGTGAGCTGGTACTTGTGATGGTTGTGGTGAGCTGGTACCTGTGATGGTTGTGGTGAGCTGGTACTTGTGATGGTTGTGGTGAGCTGGTACTTGTGATGGTTGTGGTGAGCTGGTACTTGTGATGGTTGTGGTGAGCTGGTACCTGTGATGGTTGTGGTGAGCTGGTACTTGTGATGGTTGTGGTGAGCTGGTACCTGTGATGGTTGTGGTGAGCTGGTACTTGTGATGGTTGTGGTGAGCTGGTACTTGTGATGGTTGTGGTGAGCTGGTACTTGTGATGGTTGTGGTGAGCTGGTACTTGTGATGGTTGTGGTGAGCTGGTACCTGTGATGGTTGTGGTGAGCTGGTACTTGTGATGGTTGTGGTGAGCTGGTACTTGTGTGGTTGTGGTGAGCTGGTACTTGTGATGGTTGTGGTGAGCTGGTACTTGTGATGGTTGTGGTGAGCTGGTACTTGTGATGGTTGTGGTGAGCTGGTACTTGTGATGGTTGTGGTGAGCTGGTACTTGTGATGGTTGTGGTGAGCTGGTACTTGTGATGGTTGTGGTGAGCTGGTACTTGTGATGGTTGTGGTGAGCTGGTACTTGTGATGGTTGTGGTGAGCTGGTACTTGTGATGGTTGTGGTGAGCTGGTACTTGTGATGGTTGTGGTGAGCTGGTACTTGTGATGGTTGTGGTGAGCTGGTACTTGTGATGGTTGTGGTGAGCTGGTACTTGTGATGGTTGTGGTGAGCTGGTACTGTGATGGTTGTGGTGAGCTGGTGTGATGGTTGTGGTGAGCTGGTACCTGTGATGGTTGTGGTGAGCTGGTACTTGTGATGGTTGTGGTGAGCTGGTACTTGTGATGGTTGTGGTGAGCTGGTACTTGTGATGGTTGTGGTGAGCTGGTACCTGTGATGGTTGTGGTGAGCTGGTACTTGTGATGGTTGTGGTGAGCTGGTACTTGTGATGGTTGTGGTGAGCTGGTACTGGTACTTGTGATGGTTGTGGTGAGCTGGTACTTGTGATGGTTGTGGTGAGCTGGTACTTGTGATGGTTGTGGTGAGCTGGTACTGTGGTGGTTGTGGTGAGCTGGTACCTGTGATGGTTGTGGTGAGCTGGTACTTGTAGTGGTTGTGGTGAGCTGGTACTGGTGATGGTTGTGGTGAGCTGGTACTTGTGATGGTTGTGGTGAGCTGGTACTTGTGATGGTTGTGGTGAGCTGGTACTTGTGATGGTTGTGGTGAGCTGGTACTTGTGATGGTTGTGGTGAGCTGGTACTTGTGATGGTTGTGGTGAGCTGGTACTTGTGGTGGTTGTGGTGAGCTGGTACTTGTGATGGTTGTGGTGAGCTGGTACTTGTGGTGGTTGTGGTGAGCTGGTACTTGTGATGGTTGTGGTGAGCTGGTACTTGTGATGGTTGTGGTGAGCTGGTACTTGTAGTGGTTGTGGTGAGCTGGTACTTGTGATGGTTGTGGTGAGCTGGTACTTGTGATGGTTGTGGTGAGCTGGTACTTGTGATGGTTGTGGTGAGCTGGTACTTGTGATGGTTGTGGTGAGCTGGTACTTGTAGTGGTTGTGGTGAGCTGGTACTTGTGATGGTTGTGGTGAGCTGGTACTTGTAGTGGTTGTGGTGAGCTGGTACTTGTGATGGTTGTGGTGAGCTGGTACTTGTGATGGTTGTGGTGAGCTGGTACTTGTTGGTTGGTGAGCTGGTACTTGTAGTGGTTGTGGTGAGCTGGTACTTGTGATGGTTGTGGTGAGCTGGTACTTGTGATGGTTGTGGTGAGCTGGTACTTGTAGTGGTTGTGGTGAGCTGGTACTTGTGGTGGTTGTGGTGAGCTGGTACTTGTGATGGTTGTGGTGAGCTGGTACTTGTAGTGGTTGTGGTGAGCTGGTACTTGTGGTGGTTGTGGTGAGCTGGTACTTGTGATGGTTGTGGTGAGCTGGTACTTGTGTGGTTGTGGTGAGCTGGTACTTGTGATGGTTGTGGTGAGCTGGTACTTGTGTATGGTTGTGGTGAGCTGGTACTTGTGATGGTTGTGGTGAGCTGGTACTTGTGGTGGTTGTGGTGAGCTGGTACTTGTGATGGTTGTGGTGAGCTGGTACTTGTGGTGGTTGTGGTGAGCTGGTACCTGTGATGGTTGTGGTGAGCTGGTACTTGTGATGGTTGTGGTGAGCTGGTACTTGTGTGGTTGTGGTGAGCTGGCTGGTTGTGATGGTTGTGGTGAGCTGGTACTTGTGATGGTTGTGGTGAGCTGGTACTTGTAGTGGTTGTGGTGAGCTGGTACTTGTGATGGTTGTGGTGAGCTGGTACTTGTGATGGTTGTGGTGAGCTGGTACTTGTGGTGGTTGTGGTGAGCTGGTACTTGTGATGGTTGTGGTGAGCTGGTACTTGTGATGGTTGTGGTGAGCTGGTACTTGTAGTGGTTGTGGTGAGCTGGTACTTGTGATGGTTGTGGTGAGCTGGTGTAGTGGTTGTGGTGAGCTGGTACTTGTAGTGGTTGTGGTGAGCTGGTACTTGTAGTGGTTGTGGTGAGCTGGTACTTGTGATGGTTGTGGTGAGCTGGTACTTGTGATGGTTGTGGTGAGCTGGTACTTGTGATGGTTGTGGTGAGCTGGTACTTGTGATGGTTGTGGTGAGCTGGTACTTGTAGTGGTTGTGGTGAGCTGGTACTTGTGGTGGTTGTGGTGAGCTGGTACTTGTGATGGTTGTGGTGAGCTGGTACTTGTGATGGTTGTGGTGAGCTGGTAGCTGGTACTTGTGATGGTTGTGGTGAGCTGGTACTTGTGATGGTTGTGGTGAGCTGGTACTTGTGATGGTTGTGGTGAGCTGGTACTTGTGAGTGGTTGTGGTGAGCTGGTACTTGTGATGGTTGTGGTGAGCTGGTACTTGTGATGGTTGTGGTGAGCTGGTACTTGTGGTGGTTGTGGTGAGCTGGTACTTGTGATGGTTGTGGTGAGCTGGTACTTGTAGTGGTTGTGGTGAGCTGGTACTTGTGATGGTTGTGGTGAGCTGGTACTTGTAGTGGTTGTGGTGAGCTGGTACTTGTGATGGTTGTGGTGAGCTGGTACTTGTAGTGGTTGTGGTGAGCTGGTACTTGTGATGGTTGTGGTGAGCTGGTACTTGTAGTGGTTGTGGTGAGCTGGTACTTGTGATGGTTGTGGTGAGCTGGTACTTGTGGTGGTTGTGGTGAGCTGGTACTTGTGATGGTTGTGGTGAGCTGGTACTTGTGGTGGTTGTGGTGAGCTGGTACTTGTGATGGTTGTGGTGAGCTGGTACTTGTGGTGGTTGTGGTGAGCTGGTACTTGTGTTGGTTGTGGTGAGCTGGTACTTGTGATGGTTGTGGTGAGCTGGTACCTGTGATGGTTGTGGTGAGCTGGTACTTGTGGTGGTTGTGGTGAGCTGGTACTTGTGATGGTTGTGGTGAGCTGGTACTTGTGCTGGTTGTGGTGAGCTGGTACTTGTGATGGTTGTGGTGAGCTGGTACCTGTGATGGTTGTGGTGAGCTGGTACTTGTGGTGGTTGTGGTGAGCTGGTACCTGTGATGGTTGTGGTGAGCTGGTACTTGTGATGGTTGTGGTGAGCTGGTACTTGTGATGGTTGTGGTGAGCTGGTACTTGTGATGGTTGTGGTGAGCTGGTACTTGTGATGGTTGTGGTGAGCTGGTACCTGTGATGGTTGTGGTGAGCTGGTACTTGTGATGGTTGTGGTGAGCTGGTACCTGTGATGGTTGTGGTGAGCTGGTACTGTGATGGTTGTGGTGAGCTGGTACTTGTGATGGTTGTGGTGAGCTGGTACTTGTGATGGTTGTGTGAGCTGTACTTGTGATGGTTGTGGTGAGCTGGTACTTGTGATGGTTGTGGTGAGCTGGTACTTGTAGTGGTTGTGGTGAGCTGGTACTTGTGATGGTTGTGGTGAGCTGGTACTTGTGATGGTTGTGGTGAGCTGGTACTTGTGATGGTTGTGGTGAGCTGGTACTTGTGGTGGTTGTGGTGAGCTGGTACTTGTAGTGGTTGTGGTGAGCTGGTACTTGTGATGGTTGTGGTGAGCTGGTACTTGTGATGGTTGTGGTGAGCTGGTACTTGTGATGGTTGTGGTGAGCTGGTACTTGTGATGGTTGTGGTGAGCTGGTACTTGTGATGGTTGTGGTGAGCTGGTACTGGTTGTGGTGGTTGTGGTGAGCTGGTACTTGTGATGGTTGTGGTGAGCTGGTACTTGTGATGGTTGTGGTGAGCTGGTACTTGTGATGGTTGTGGTGAGCTGGTACTTGTGATGGTTGTGGTGAGCTGGTACTTGTGATGGTTGTGGTGAGCTGGTACTTGTGATGGTTGTGGTGAGCTGGTACTTGTGATGGTTGTGGTGAGCTGGTACTTGTGATGGTTGTGGTGAGCTGGTACTTGTGATGGTTGTGGTGAGCTGGTACTTGTGATGGTTGTGGTGAGCTGGTACTTGTGATGGTTGTGGTGAGCTGGTACTTGTGATGGTTGTGGTGAGCTGGTACTTGTGATGGTTGTGGTGAGCTGGTACTTGTGATGGTTGTGGTGAGCTGGTACTTGTGATGGTTGTGGTGAGCTGGTACTTGTGATGGTTGTGGTGAGCTGGTACTTGTGATGGTTGTGGTGTGATGGTTGTGGTGAGCTGGTACTTGTGATGGTTGTGGTGAGCTGGTACTTGTGATGGTTGTGGTGAGCTGGTACTTGTGATGGTTGTGGTGAGCTGGTACCTTGTGATGGTTGTGGTGAGCTGGTACTTGTGATGGTTGTGGTGAGCTGGTACTTGTGATGGTTGTGGTGAGCTGGTACTTGTGATGGTTGTGGTGAGCTGTGATGGTTGTGGTGAGCTGGTACTTGTGATGGTTGTGGTGAGCTGGTACTTGTGATGGTTGTGGTGAGCTGGTACTTGTGATGGTTGTGGTGAGCTGGTACCTGTGATGGTTGTGGTGAGCTGGTACTTGTGATGGTTGTGGTGAGCTGGTACCTGTGATGGTTGTGGTGAGCTGGTACTTGTGGTGGTTGTGAGCTGGTACTTGTGATGGTTGTGGTGAGCTGGTACTTGTGATGGTTGTGGTGAGCTGGTACTTGTGATGGTTGTGGTGAGCTGGTACTTGTGATGGTTGTGGTGAGCTGGTACTTGTGATGGTTGTGGTGAGCTGGTACTTGTGATGGTTGTGGTGAGCTGGTACTTGTGATGGTTGTGGTGAGCTGGTACCTGTGATGGTTGTGGTGAGCTGGTACTTGTGATGGTTGTGGTGAGCTGGTTGTGGTGAGCTGGTACTTGTGGTGGTTGTGGTGAGCTGGTACCTGTGATGGTTGTGGTGAGCTGGTACTTGTGATGGTTGTGGTGAGCTGGTACTTGTGATGGTTGTGGTGAGCTGGTACCTGTGATGGTTGTGGTGAGCTGGTACTGTGATGGTTGTGGTGCTGGTATGGTTGTGGTGAGCTGGTACTTGTGGTGGTTGTGGTGAGCTGGTACCTGTGATGGTTGTGGTGAGCTGGTACTTGTAGTGGTTGTGGTGAGCTGGTACTTGTAGTGGTTGTGGTGAGCTGGTACTTTTGATGGTTGTGGTGAGCTGGTACTTGTAGTGGTTGTGGTGAGCTGGTACTTTTGATGGTTGTGGTGAGCTGGTACCTGTGATGGTTGTGGTGAGCTGGTACCTGTGATGGTTGTGGTGAGCTGGTACTTGTGGTGGTTGTGGTGAGCTGGTACTTGTGATGGTTGTGGTGAGCTGGTACTTGTAGTGGTTGTGGTGAGCTGGTACTTGTAGTGGTTGTGGTGAGCTGGTACTTGTGGTGGTTGTGGTGAGCTGGTACTTGTAGTGGTTGTGGTGAGCTGGTACTTGTGATGGTTGTGGTGAGCTGGTACTTGTAGTGGTTGTGGTGAGCTGGTACTTGTGTTGGTTGTGGTGAGCTGGTACTTGTTGTGGTTGTGGTGAGCTGGTACTTGTAGTGGTTGTGGTGAGCTGGTACTTGTAGTGGTTGTGGTGAGCTGGTACCTGTGATGGTTGTGGTGAGCTGGTACTTGTGATGGTTGTGGTGAGCTGGTACTTGTAGTGGTTGTGGTGAGCTGGTACTTGTGATGGTTGTGGTGAGCTGGTACTTGTAGTGGTTGTGGTGAGCTGGTACTTGTGGTGGTTGTGGTGAGCTGGTACTTGTGATGGTTGTGATGAGCTGGTACTTGTAGTGGTTGTGGTGAGCTGGTACTTGTGGTGGTTGTGGTGAGCTGGTACTTGTGATGGTTGTGGTGAGCTGGTACTTGTAGTGGTTGTGGTGAGCTGGAACTTGTGGTGGTTGTGGTGAGCTGGTATTTGTGATGGTTGTGGTGAGCTGGTACTTGTAGTGGTTGTGGTGAGCTGGTACTTGTGATGGTTGTGGTGAGCTGGTACTTGTGATGGTTGTGGTGAGCTGGTACTTGTGATGGTTGTGGTGAGCTGGTACTGTGGTGAGCTGGTTGTGGTGAGCTGGTACTTGTGATGGTTGTGGTGAGCTGGTACTTGTAGTGGTTGTGGTGAGCTGGTACTTGTAGTGGTTGTGGTGAGCTGGTACCTGTGATGGTTGTGGTGAGCTGGTACTTGTGATGGTTGTGGTGAGCTGGTACTTGTAGTGGTTGTGGTGAGCTGGTACTTGTGATGGTTGTGGTGAGCTGGTACTTGTAGTGGTTGTGGTGAGCTGGTACTTGTGATGGTTGTGGTGAGCTGGTACTTGTAGTGGTTTTGGTGAGCTGGTACTTGTGATGGTTGTGGTGAGCTGGTACTTGTGATGGTTGTGGTGAGCTGGTACTTGTGTGGTTGTGGTGAGCTGGTACTTGTGGTGGTTGTGGTGAGCTGGTACTTGTGATGGTTGTGGTGAGCTGGTACTTGTAGTGGTTGTGGTGAGCTGGTACTTGTGATGGTTGTGGTGAGCTGGTACTTGTGATGGTTGTGGTGAGCTGGTACTTGTAGTGGTTGTGGTGAGCTGGTACTTGTGATGGTTGTGGTGAGCTGGTACTTGTAGTGGTTGTGGTGAGCTGGTACTTGTGATGGTTGTGGTGAGCTGGTACTTGTAGTGGTTGTGGTGAGCTGGTACTTGTGATGGTTGTGGTGAGCTGGTACTTGTGATGGTTGTGGTGAGCTGGTACTTGTAGTGGTTGTGGTGAGCTGGTACTTGTGAGTGGTTGTGGTGAGCTGGTACCTGTGATGGTTGTGGTGAGCTGGTACTTGTGTACTTGTGATGGTTGTGGTGTGGTTGTGGTGAGCTGGTACTTGTAGTGGTTGTGGTGAGCTGGTACTTGTGGTGGTTGTGGTGAGCTGGTACTTGTGGTGGTTGTGGTGAGCTGGTACTTGTGATGGTTGTGGTGAGCTGGTACTTGTGTGGTTGTGGTGAGCTGGTACCTGTAGTGGTTGTGGTGAGCTGGTACCTGTGATGGTTGTGGTGAGCTGGTACCTGTGATGGTTGTGGTGAGCTGGTACCTGTGATGGTTGTGGTGAGCTGGTACCTGTGATGGTTGTGGTGAGCTGGTACTTGTGGTGGTTGTGGTGAGCTGGTACTCGTAGAGGTTGTGGTGAGCTGGTACTTGTGTTGGTTGTGGTGAGCTGGTACTTGTAGTGGTTGTGGTGAGCTGGTACTTGTGATGGTTGTGGTGAGCTGGTACTTGTAGTGGTTGTGGTGAGCTGGTACTTGTGTTGGTTGTGGTGAGCTGGTACTTGTGATGGTTGTGGTGAGCTGGTACCTGTGATGGTTGTGGTGAGCTGGTGTGTGATGGTTGTGGTGAGCTGGTACCTGTGATGGTTGTGGTGAGCTGGTACCTGTGATGGTTGTGGTGAGCTGGTACCTGTGATGGTTGTGGTGAGCTGGTACCTGTGATGGTTGTGGTGAGCTGGTACCTGTGATGGTTGTGGTGAGCTGGTACCTGTGATGGTTGTGGTGAGCTGGTACTTGTGGTGGTTGTGGTGAGCTGGTACCTGTGATGGTTGTGGTGAGCTGGTACTTGTGATGGTTGTGGTGAGCTGGTACCTGTGATGGTTGTGGTGAGCTGGTACTTGTGGTGGTTGTGGTGAGCTGGTACTTGTGATGGTTGTGGTGAGCTGGTACTTGTGATGGTTGTGGTGAGCTGGTACTTGTGATGGTTGTGGTGAGCTGGTACTTGTGATGGTTGTGGTGAGCTGGTACTGTGATGGTTGTGGTGAGCTGGTACTTGTGGTGGTTGTGGTGAGCTGGTACCTGTGATGGTTGTGGTGAGCTGGTACTTGTGGTGGTTGTGGTGAGCTGGTACTTTGTGATGGTTGTGGTGAGCTGGTACTTGTGGTGGTTGTGGTGAGCTGGTACCTGTGATGGTTGTGGTGAGCTGGTACTTGTGGTGGTTGTGGTGAGCTGGTACCTGTGATGGTTGTGGTGAGCTGGTACTTGTGGTGGTTGTGGTGAGCTGGTACTTGTGGTGGTTGTGGTGAGCTGGTACCTGTGATGGTTGTGGTGAGCTGGTACTTGTGGTGGTTGTGGTGAGCTGGTACTTGTGGTGGTTGTGGTGAGCTGGTACTTGTGGTGGTTGTGGTGAGCTGGTACTTGTGATGGTTGTGGTGAGCTGGTACTTGTGATGGTTGTGGTGAGCTGGTACCTGTGATGGTTGTGGTGAGCTGGTACCTGTGATGGTTGTGGTGAGCTGGTACTTGTGGTGGTTGTGGTGAGCTGGTACCTGTGATGGTTGTGGTGAGCTGGTACTTGTAGTGGTTGTGGTGAGCTGGTACTTGTAGTGGTTGTGGTGAGCTGGTACTTGTGATGGTTGTGGTGAGCTGGTACTTGTAGTGGTTGTGGTGAGCTGGTACTTGTGATGGTTGTGGTGAGCTGGTACTTGTGATGGTTGTGGTGAGCTGGTACTTGTGGTGGTTGTGGTGAGCTGGTACTTGTGGTGGTTGTGGTGAGCTGGTACCTGTGATGGTTGTGGTGAGCTGGTACTTGTAGTGGTTGTGGTGAGCTGGTACTTGTAGTGGTTGTGGTGAGCTGGTACTTTTGATGGTTGTGGTGAGCTGGTACTTGTAGTGGTTGTGGTGAGCTGGTACTTGTGATGGTTGTGGTGAGCTGGTACTTGTAGTGGTTGTGGTGAGCTGGTACTTGTGTTGGTTGTGGTGAGCTGGTACTTGTAGTGGTTGTGGTGAGCTGGTACTTGTAGTGGTTGTGGTGAGCTGGTACTTGTAGTGGTTGTGGTGAGCTGGTACCTGTGATGGTTGTGGTGAGCTGGTACTTGTGATGGTTGTGGTGAGCTGGTACTTGTAGTGGTTGTGGTGAGCTGGTACTTGTGTTGGTTGTGGTGAGCTGGTACTTGTAGTGGTTGTGGTGAGCTGGTACTTGTGGTGGTTGTGGTGAGCTGGTACTTGTGATGGTTGTGGTGAGCTGGTACTTGTAGTGGTTGTGGTGAGCTGGTACCTGTGATGGTTGTGGTGAGCTGGTACTTGTGATGGTTGTGGTGAGCTGGTACTTGTAGTGGTTGTGGTGAGCTGGTACTTGTGGTGGTTGTGGTGAGCTGGTACTTGTAGTGGTTGTGGTGAGCTGGTACTTGTAGTGGTTGTGGTGAGCTGGTACTTGTGATGGTTGTGGTGAGCTGGTACTTGTGGTGGTTGTGGTGAGCTGGTACTTGTGATGGTTGTGATGAGCTGGTACTTGTAGTGGTTGTGGTGAGCTGGTACCTGTGATGGTTGTGGTGAGCTGGTACTTGTAGTGGTTGTGGTGAGCTGGTACTTGTAGTGGTTGTGGTGAGCTGGTACTTGTGTGGTTGTGGTGAGCTGGTACTTGTAGTGGTTGTGGTGAGCTGGTACTTGTGATGGTTGTGGTGAGCTGGTACTTGTGATGGTTGTTGTGGTGGTTGTGGTGAGCTGGTACTTGTAGTGGTTGTGGTGAGCTGGTACTTGTAGTGGTTGTGGTGAGCTGGTACTTGTGATGGTTGTGGTGAGCTGGTACTTGTAGTGGTTGTGGTGAGCTGGTACTTGTGGTGGTTGTGGTGAGCTGGTACTTGTGATGGTTGTGGTGAGCTGGTACTTGTGGTGGTTGTGGTGAGCTGGTACTTGTGGTGGTTGTGGTGAGCTGGTACTTGTGATGGTTGTGATGAGCTGGTACTTGTAGTGGTTGTGGTGAGCTGGTACCTGTGATGGTTGTGGTGAGCTGGTACTTGTAGTGGTTGTGGTGAGCTGGTACTTGTAGTGGTTGTGGTGAGCTTTTACTTTTGATGGTTGTGGTTAGCTGGTACTTGTAGTGGTTGTGGTGAGCTGGTACTTGTGATGGTTGTGGTGAGCTGGTACTTGTAGTGGTTGTGGTGAGCTGGTACTTGTGTTGGTTGTGGTGAGCTGGTACTTGTAGTGGTTGTGGTGAGCTGGTACTTGTAGTGGTTGTGGTGAGCTGGTACTTGTAGTGGTTGTGGTGAGCTGGTACCTGTGATGGTTGTGGTGAGCTGGTACTTGTGATGGTTGTGGTGAGCTGGTACTTGTAGTGGTTGTGGTGAGCTGGTACTTGTGGTGGTTGTGGTGAGCTGGTACTTGTGGTGGTTGTGGTGAGCTGGTACTTGTGATGGTTGTGGTGAGCTGGTACTTGTAGTGGTTGTGGTGAGCTGGTACTTGTAGTGGTTGTGGTGAGCTGGTACCTGTGATGGTTGTGGAGAGCTGGTACCTGTGATGGTTGTGGTGAGCTGGTACTTGTGGTGGTTGTGGTGAGCTGGTACCTGTGATGGTTGTGGTGAGCTGGTACTTGTGGTGGTTGTGGTGAGCTGGTACTTGTGTGGTTGTGGTGAGCTGGTACTTGTGTGGTTGTGGTGAGCTGGTACTTGTAGTGGTTGTGGTGAGCTGGTACTTGTGATGGTTGTGGTGAGCTGGTACTTGTAGTGGTTGTGGTGAGCTGGTACTTGTAGTGGTTGTGGTGAGCTGGTACTTGTAGTGGTTGTGGTGAGCTGGTACCTGTGATGGTTGTGGTGAGCTGGTACCTGTGATGGTTGTGGTGAGCTGGTACTTGTGATGGTTGTGGTGAGCTGGTACCTGTGATGGTTGTGGTGAGCTGGTACTGTGATGGTTGTGGTGAGCTGTGTGATGGTTGTGGTGAGCTGGTACCTGTGATGGTTGTGGTGAGCTGGTACCTGTGATGGTTGTGGTGAGCTGGTACCTGTGATGGTTGTGGTGAGCTGGTACCTGTGATGGTTGTGGTGAGCTGGTACTTGTGGTGGTTGTGGTGAGCTGGTACCTGTGATGGTTGTGGTGAGCTGGTACTTGTGGTGGTTGTGGTGAGCTGGTACTTGTGATGGTTGTGGTGAGCTGGTACTTGTGATGGTTGTGGTGAGCTGGTACTGGTTGTGATGGTTGTGGTGAGCTGGTACTTGTGATGGTTGTGGTGAGCTGGTACCTGTGATGGTTGTGGTGAGCTGGTACCTGTGATGGTTGTGGTGAGCTGGTACCTGTGATGGTTGTGGTGAGCTGGTACCTGTGATGGTTGTGGTGAGCTGGTACTTGTGGTGGTAGTGGTGAGCTTGTACTTGTGATGGTTGTGGTGAGCTGGTACTTGTGGTGGTAGTGGTGAGCTGGTACTTTTGATGGTTGTGGTGAGCTGGTACTTGTGATGGTTGTGGTGAGCTGGTACCTGTGATGGTTGTGGTGAGCTGGTACTTGTGGTGGTTGTGGTGAGCTGGTACTTGTGATGGTTGTGGTGAGCTGGTACCTGTGATGGTTGTGGTGAGCTGGTACTTGTGGTGGTTGTTGTGAGCTGGTACTTGTGGTGGTTGTGGTGAGCTGGTACTTGTGATGGTTGTGGTGAGCTGGTACTTGTGGTGGTAGTGGTGAGCTGGTACTTGTGATGGTTGTGGTGAGCTGGTACTTGTGATGGTTGTGGTGAGCTGGTACTTGTGGTGGTTGTGGTGAGCTGGTACCTGTGATGGTTGTGGTCAGCTGGTACTTGTGGTGGTTGTGGTGAGCTGGTACTTGTAGTGGTTGTGGTGAGCAGGTACTTGTAGTGGTTGTGGTGAGCTGGTACTTGTAGTGGTTGTGGTGAGCTGGTACTTGTGATGGTTGTGGTGAGCTGGTACTTGTGATGGTTGTGGTGAGCTGGTACTTGTGGTGGTTGTGGTGAGCTGGTACCTGTGATGGTTGTGGTGAGCTGGTACTTGTAGTGGTTGTGGTGAGCTGGTACTTGTAGTGGTTGTGGTGAGCTGGTACTTGTGATGGTTGTGGTGAGCTGGTACTTGTGTGGTTGTGGTGAGCTGGTACTTGTAGTGGTTGTGGTGAGCTGGTACTTGTGATGGTTGTGGTGAGCTGGTACTTGTGGTGGTTGTGGTGAGCTGGTACTTGTGGTGGTTGTGGTGAGCTGGTACTTGTGATGGTTGTGGTGAGCTGGTACTTGTAGTGGTTGTGGTGAGCTGGTACTTGTAGTGGTTGTGGTGAGCTGGTACTTGTGGTGGTTGTGGTGAGCTGGTACTTGTGTGGTTGTGGTGAGCTGGTACTTGTGATGGTTGTGGTGAGCTGGTACTTGTGATGGTTGTGGTGAGCTGGTACTTGTGATGGTTGTGGTGAGCTGGTACTTGTGGTGGTTGTGGTGAGCTGGTACTTGTGTGGTGGTTGTGGTGAGCTGGTACTTGTGGTGGTTGTGGTGAGCTGGTACTTGTGGTGGTTGTGGTGAGCTGGTACTTGTGGTGGTTGTGGTGAGCTGGTACTTGTAGTGGTTGTGGTGAGCTGGTACTTGTGGTGGTTGTGGTGAGCTGGTACTTGTGATGGTTGTGGTGAGCTGGTACTTGTGGTGGTTGTGGTGAGCTGGTACTTGTAGTGGTTGTGGTGAGCTGGTACTTGTGATGGTTGTGGTGAGCTGGTACTTGTGGTGGTTGTGGTGAGCTGGTACTTGTGATGGTTGTGGTGAGCTGGTACTTGTGGTGGTTGTGGTGAGCTGGTACTTGTGGTGGTTGTGGTGAGCTGGTACTTGTAGTGGTTGTGGTGAGCTGGTACTTGTGGTGGTTGTGGTGAGCTGGTACTTGTGATGGTTGTGGTGAGCTGGTACTTGTAGTGGTTGTGGTGAGCTGGTACTTGTGATGGTTGTGGTGAGCTGGTACTTGTAGTGGTTGTGGTGAGCTGGTACTTGTGATGGTTGTGGTGAGCTGGTACTTGTGTGGTGGTTGTGGTGAGCTGGTACTTGTAGTGGTTGTGGTGAGCTGGTACTTGTAGTGGTTGTGGTGAGCTGGTACTTGTAGTGGTTGTGGTGAGCTGGTACTTGTGATGGTTGTGGTGAGCTGGTACTTGTGATGGTTGTGGTGAGCTGGTACTTGTGATGGTTGTGGTGAGCTGGTACTTGTGGTGGTTGTGGTGAGCTGGTACTTGTGGTGGTTGTGGTGAGCTGGTACTTGTGGTGGTTGTGGTGAGCTGGTACTTGTAGTGGTTGTGGTGAGCTGGTACTTGTGGTGGTTGTGGTGAGCTGGTACTTGTAGTGGTTGTGGTGAGCTGGTACTTGTGGTGGTTGTGTGAGCTGGTACTTGGTTGTGGTGAGCTGGTACTTGTAGTGGTTGTGGTGAGCTGGTACTTGTGATGGTTGTGGTGAGCTGGTACTTGTGATGGTTGTGGTGAGCTGGTACTTGTGGTGGTTGTGGTGAGCTGGTACTTGTGATGGTTGTGGTGAGCTGGTACTTGTAGTGGTTGTGGTGAGCTGGTACTTGTGGTTGTGGTTGTGGTGAGCTGGTACTTGTGATGGTTGTGGTGAGCTGGTACTTGTAGTGGTTGTGGTGAGCTGGTACTTGTGTTGGTTGTGGTGAGCTGGTACTTGTAGTGGTTGTGGTGAGCTGGTACTTGTAGTGGTTGTGGTGAGCTGGTACTTGTAGTGGTTGTGGTGAGCTGGTACTTGTGGTGGTTGTGGTGAGCTGGTACTTGTAGTGGTTGTGGTGAGCTGGTACTGGTGTGATGGTGTGTGGTGAGCTGGTACTTGTGATGGTTGTGGTGAGCTGGTACTTGTGATGGTTGTGGTGAGCTGGTACTTGTAGTGGTTGTGGTGAGCTGGTACTTGTGATGGTTGTGGTGAGCTGGTACTTGTGATGGTTGTGGTGAGCTGGTACTTGTAGTGGTTGTGGTGAGCTGGTACCTGTGATGGTTGTGGTGAGCTGGTACTTGTGGTGGTTGTGGTGAGCTGGTACTTGTGATGGTTGTGGTGAGCTGGTACTTGTGGTGGTTGTGGTGAGCTGGTACTTGTGATGGTTGTGGTGAGCTGGTACTTGTGGTGGTTGTGGTGAGCTGGTACTTGTGATGGTTGTGGTGAGCTGGTACTTGTGGTGGTTGTGGTGAGCTGGTACTTGTGATGGTTGTGGTGAGCTGGTACTTGTGATGGTTGTGGTGAGCTGGTACTTGTGATGGTTGTGGTGAGCTGGTACTTGTGGTGGTTGTGGTGAGCTGGTACTTGTGGTGGTTGTGGTGAGCTGGTACTTGTGATGGTTGTGGTGAGCTGGTACTTGTGGTGGTTGTGGTGAGCTGGTACTTGTGATGGTTGTGGTGAGCTGGTACTTGTGATGGTTGTGGTGAGCTGGTACTTGTGAGCTGGTTGTGGTGAGCTGGTACTTGTGATGGTTGTGGTGAGCTGGTACCTGTGATGGTTGTGGTGAGCTGGTACTTGTGGTGGTTGTGGTGAGCTGGTACTTGTGATGGTTGTGGTGAGCTGGTACTTGTGATGGTTGTGGTGAGCTGGTACTTGTGTGGTTGTGGTGAGCTGGTACTTGTGATGGTTGTGGTGAGCTGGTACTTGTGATGGTTGTGGTGAGCTGGTACTTGTGGTGGTTGTGGTGAGCTGGTACTTGTGGTGGTTGTGGTGAGCTGGTACTTGTGGTGGTTGTGGTGAGCTGGTACTTGAGATGGTTGTGGTGAGCTGGTACTTGTGGTGGTTGTGGTGAGCTGGTACTTGTGGTGGTTGTGGTGAGCTGGTACTTGTGGTGGTTGTGGTGAGCTGGTACTTGTGGTGGTTGTGGTGAGCTGGTACTTGTGATGGTTGTGGTGAGCTGGTACTTGTGTGGTTGTGGGTGAGCTGGTACTTGTGGTGGTTGTGGTGAGCTGGTACTTGTGATGGTTGTGGTGAGCTGGTACTTGTGATGGTTGTGGTGAGCTGGTACTTGTGGTGGTTGTGGTGAGCTGGTACTTGTGTGGTTGTGGTGAGCTGGTACCTGTGATGGTTGTGGTGAGCTGGTACTTGTGTTGTGGTTGTGGTGAGCTGGTACTTGTGGTGGTTGTGGTGAGCTGGTACTTGTGGTGGTTGTGGTGAGCTGGTACTTGTGATGGTTGTGGTGAGCTGGTACTGTGGTGAGCTGGTACTGGTGTGGTGGTTGTGGTGAGCTGGTACTTGTGATGGTTGTGGTGAGCTGGTACCTGTGATGGTTGTGGTGAGCTGGTACTTGTGTGATGGGTTGTGGTGAGCTGGTACTTGTGATGGTTGTGGTGAGCTGGTACTTGTGATGGTTGTGGTGAGCTGGTACCTGTGTGGTTGTGGTGAGCTGGTACTTGTGGTGGTTGTGGTGAGCTGGTACTTGTGTGGTTGTGGTGAGCTGGTACTTGTGGTGGTTGTGGTGAGCTGGTACTTGTGGTGGTTGTGGTGAGCTGGTACTTGTGGTGGTTGTGGTGAGCTGGTACTTGTGATGGTTGTGGTGAGCTGGTACTTGTGGTGGTTGTGGTGAGCTGGTACTTGTGTGGTTGTGGTGAGCTGGTACTTGTGATGGTTGTGGTGAGCTGGTACTTGTAGTGGTTGTGGTGAGCTGGTACTTGTGGTGGTTGTGGTGAGCTGGTACTTGGTGGTTGTGGTGAGCTGGTACTTGTAGTGGTTGTGGTGAGCTGGTACTTGTGATGGTTGTGGTGAGCTGGTACTTGTGATGGTTGTGGTGAGCTGGTACTTGTGGTGGTTGTGGTGAGCTGGTACTTGTGGTGGTTGTGGTGAGCTGGTACTTGTGGTGGTTGTGGTGAGCTGGTACTTGTAGTGGTTGTGGTGAGCTGGTACTTGTAGTGGTTGTGGTGAGCTGGTACTTGTGATGGTTGTGGTGAGCTGGTACTTGTAGTGGTTGTGGTGAGCTGGTACTTGTGGTGGTTGTGGTGAGCTGGTACTTGTGATGGTTGTGGTGAGCTGGTACTTGTGATGGTTGTGGTGAGCTGGTACTTGTGATGGTTGTGGTGAGCTGGTACTTGTGGTGGTTGTGGTGAGCTGGTACTTGTGATGGTTGTGGTGAGCTGGTACTTGTAGTGGTTGTGGTGAGCTGGTACTTGTGATGGTTGTGGTGAGCTGGTACTTGTGATGGTTGTGGTGAGCTGGTACTTGTGATGGTTGTGGTGAGCTGGTACTTGTGATGGTTGTGGTGAGCTGGTACTTGTGATGGTTGTGGTGAGCTGGTACTTGTGGTTGTGGTGAGCTGGTACTTGTGATGGTTGTGGTGAGCTGGTACTTGTGTGGTTGTGGTGAGCTGTGTGTGAGCTGGTACCTGTGATGGTTGTGGTGAGCTGGTACCTGTGATGGTTGTGGTGAGCTGGTACTTGTGGTGGTTGTGGTGAGCTGGTACCTGTGATGGTTGTGGTGAGCTGGTACTTGTGGTGGTTGTGGTGAGCTGGTACTTGTAGTGGTTGTGGTGAGCTGGTACTTGTGTTGGTTGTGGTGAGCTGGTACTTGTAGTGGTTGTGGTGAGCTGGTACTTGTAGTGGTTGTGGTGAGCTGGTACTTGTGATGGTTGTGGTGAGCTGGTACTTGTAGTGGTTGTGGTGAGCTGGTACTTGTGTTGGTTGTGGTGAGCTGGTACTTGTAGTGGTTGTGGTGAACTGGTACTTGTGATGGTTGTAGTGAGCTGGTGCTTGTAGTGGTTGTGGTGAGCTGGTACCTGTGATGGTTGTGGTGAGCTGGTACTTGTGGTGGTTGTGGTGAGCTGGTACTTGAGATGGTTGTGGTGAGCTGGTACTTGTGGTGGTTGTGGTGAGCTGGTACCTGTGGTGGTTGTGGTGAGCTGGTACTTGTGGTGGTTGTGGTGAGCTGGTACTTGTGTGTGGTTGTGGTGAGCTGGTACTTGTGATGGTAGTGGTGAGCTGGTACTTGTGATGGTTGTGGTGAGCTGGTACTTGTGATGGTTGTGGTGAGCTGGTACTTGTGGTGGTTGTGGTGAGCTGGTACTTGTGGTGGTTGTGGTGAGCTGGTACTTGTGGTGGTTGTGGTGAGCTGGTACTTGTGGTGGTTGTGGTGAGCTGGTACTTGTGGTGGTTGTGGTGAGCTGGTACTTGTGGTGGTTGTGGTGAGCTGGTACTTGTGATGGTTGTGGTGAGCTGGTACTTGTGGTGGTAGTGGTGAGCTGGTACCTGTGGTGGTTGTGGTGAGCTGGTACTTGTGGTGGTTGTGGTGAGCTGGTACTTGTGGTGGTTGTGGTGAGCTGGTACTTGTGTTGGTAATGGTGAGCTGGTACTTGTGGTGGTTGTGGTGAGCTGGTACTTGTAGTGGTTGTGGTGAGCTGGTGCTTGTGGTGGTTGTGGTGAGCTGGTACTTGTGATGGTTGTGGTGAGCTGGTACTTGTAGTGGTTGTTGTGAGCTGGTACTTGTGATGGTTGTGGTGAGCTTGTACATGTAGTGGTTGTGGTGAGCTGGTACTTGTGGTGGTTGTGGTGAGCTGGTACCTGTGATGGTTGTGGTGAGCTGGTACCTGTGATGGTTGTGGTGAGCTGGTACCTGTGGTGGTTGTGGTGAGCTGGTACCTGTGATGGTAGTGGTGAGCTGGTACTTGTGTTGGTTGTTGTGAGCTGGTACTTGTGGTGGTTGTGGTGAGCTGGTACCTGTGATGGTTGTGGTGAGCTGGTACTTGTGGTGGTTGTGGTGAGTTAGTACCTGTGGTGGTTGTGGTGAGCTGGTACTTGTGGTGGTTGTGGTGAGCTGGTACCTGTGGTGGTTGTGGTGAGCTGGTACTTGTAGTGGTTGTGGTGAGCTGGTACTTGTGGTGGTTGTGGTGAGCTGGTACTTGTAGTGGTTGTGGTGAGCTGGTACTTATGATGGTTGTGCTGAGCTGGTACCTGTGATGGTTGTGGTGAGCTGGTACTTGTAGTGGTTGTGGTGAGCTGGTACTTATGATGGTTGTGGTGAGCTGGTACTTGTGGTGGTTGTGGTGAGCTGGTACCTGTGATGGTTGTGGTGAGCTGGTACCTGTGATGGTTGTGGTGAGCTGGTACCTGTGATGGTTGTGGTGAGCTGGTACTTGTGGTGGCTGTGGTGAGCTGGTACCTGTGATGGTTGTGGTGAGCTGGTACTTGTGGTGGTTGTGGTGAGCTGGTACTTGTGGTGGTTGTGGGACATGTAGGCGTCATGGTGACCGAAGGTGTTGTCTGCCAGGTGGCAGGAAGTGCTCCTGGAGGGTCATGACTGAAGGTGTTGTCTGCCAGGGTGGCAGGAAGTGCTCCTGGTGGGTCATGACCGAAGGTGTTGTCTGCCAGGGGTGGCAGGAAGTGCTCCTGGTGGGTCATGACCGAAGGTGTTGTCTGCCAGGGTGGCAGGAAGTGCTCCTGGTGGGTCATGACCGAAGGGGTTGTCTGCCAGGGTGGCAGGAAGTGCTCCTGGTGGGTCATGACCGAAGATGTTGTCTGCCAGGGTGGCAGGAAGTGCTCCTGGTGGGTCATGACCGAAGGTGGTGTCTACCAGGGTGGCAGGAAGTGCTCCTGGTGGGTCATGACGGAAGGTGGTGTCTACCAGGGTGGCAGGAAGTGCTCCTGGTGGGTCATGACCGAAGGTGTTGTCTGCCAGGGTGGCAGGAAGTGCTCCTGGTGGGTCATGACCGAAGGTGTTGTCTCCCAGGGTGGCAGGAAGTGCTCCTGGTGGGTCATGACTGAAGGTGTTGTCTGCCAGGGTGGCAGGAAGTGCTCCTGGTGGATCATAACTGAAGGTGTTGTCTGCCAGGGTGGCAGGAAGTGCTCCTGGTGGGTCATGACTGAAGGTGTTGTCTGCCAGGGTGGCAGGAAGTGCTCCTGGTGGGTCATGACCGAAGGTGTTGTCTGCCAGGGTGGCAGGAAGTGCTCCTGGAGGGTCATGACCGAAGGTGTTGTCTGCCAGGGTGGCAGGAAGTGCTCCTGGTGGGTCATGACCGAAGGTGGTGTCTGCCAGGGTGGCAGGAAGTGCTCCTGGAGGGTCATGACCGAAGGTGTTGTCTGCCAGGGTGGCAGGAAGTGCTCCTGGTGGGTCATGACCGAAGGTGTTGTCTGCCAGGGTGGCAGGAAGTGCTCCTGGTGGGTCATGACCGAAGGTGTTGTCTGCCATGGTGGCAGGAAGTGCTCCAGGTGGGTCATGACCGAAGGTGTTGTCTGCCA
The DNA here is from genome assembly GCF_020424385.1 of Procambarus clarkii. NCBI lineage: Eukaryota > Metazoa > Arthropoda > Malacostraca > Decapoda > Cambaridae > Procambarus > Procambarus clarkii. The sequence goes on from NW_025573064.1 coordinate 27,989, forward strand.
GGGTGGCAGGAAGTGCTCCTGGTGGGTCATCACCGAAGGTGTTGTCTGCCAGGGTGGCAGGAAGTGCTCCTGCTGGGTCATGACCGAAGGTGTTGTCTGCCAGGGTGGCAGGAAGTGCTCCTGGAGGGTCGTGTAGGCGTCACATAGTTTTGTAATATATCACTTTACTTCAGTCATTTCTCATTTACTTTATTCAATTACTTAATGTTTTAATATTTTATATCACCGATATTTAAATGTCACTGATTATGAATAATGAAATAAATTATTAATTTTCACACTTTTGATCCTGTAATATTTTGTATCAGTGTAACTGGGCTGATAAACACTTTTGTTAGTGATAATTCTGCCCCCCCCCCCCGGGGTAATGGGTTTATATCTTTGTATATCTTTTGTGTTCTGGAATGTATTCAGTTGTATATTTACTTGTGTTGCTTGGCTGTTTTATGTTGTATTTATTTGTGGTGGAGGTTTTCTGGCTTTTATTTATGGAATAATTTATGCAATAATGATTTATGGGACTTATATTTAGCCATTAAACTAATTTATTTATTTATTTATTTATATATATACAAGAAGGAACATTGGGTGTGTGAGAATACATAGCATAGTACAGTAATTGCACTCTTGTAAAGCCACTAGTACGCGCAGCGTTTCGGGCAGACAATTTGTTTATTGTTGTCTATATATTTCTTATTCAGTTCTCTTTATTCCAAAATTTGACAACGAAATTAATTTAATTGGACAAAGCTAATTGTCAATTATGTAAACTTTTGATTTCTTCAGTTCTTGTTCTTGTTGCTGATTATTGTAATTTTGACTCTCGTAGTTATACAGTAAACTGTAAATATTAACCTGTTTAAATATGTAACATTTTGGTGTATACATTTGCAGTATGGAGTGACCAGCCCCAGGGACCAGGTGGTGACCCGTGACCAGCCCCAGGGACCAGGTGGTGACCCGTGACCAGCCCCAGGGACCAGGTGGTGACCCGTGACCAGCCCCAGGGACCAGGTGGTGACCCGTGACCAGCCCCAGAGACCAGGTGGTGACCCGAGCCCAGCCCCAGGGACCAGGTGGTGACCCATTACCAGCCCCAGGGACCAGGTGGTGACCCGTGACCAGCCCCAGAGACCAGGTGGTGACCCGAGCCCAGCCCCAGGGACCAGGTGGTGACCCATTACCAGCCCCAGGGACCAGGTGGTGACCCATGACCAGCCCAGGGACCAGGTGGTGACCCGTGACCAGCCCCAGGGACCAGGTGGTGACCCGTGACCAGCCCCAGGGACCAGGTGGTGACCCGTGACCAGCCCCAGGGACCAGGTGGTGACCCGTGACCAGCCCCAGGGACTGTTGTAATCCACAAGTTAGTAGGAATTATTAGCTAGAGGATCATTACTACAACACTTAACGAATGATGATTGAAAGTACATGTAAGTAGACAGACTATGGATCACATATCTAAGAAAGGTCAATGGATTAAGACCGAAGCTGTTTAGCCAAATGATTAATTCCTGGAAAGAGGAAATTATTCTTCGTCAGGCTTCTAGGAACAAGATTACCTCTCTAGGGATAAGGTTAATCGGATTATACCTTCCTTGAGAGGTGGGGTGAAATGGTTGAGGGAGATGGCTGACTGGAGTCAGTCTGATTGTGGAAGTTGAACGAGCAAGTCCTTTTGGATCCCCGTTTGTGGCAGCAGCGAAGTGTAGCAGACAGCTATGCGAGAGCCTGTTGTGATCTTAGTGACCAAGTTAAGTCTGCAGTATGTGAGTATTGAATGTAAGACTAACCGGGTGTGGAGCGTTGTAGTAATCATTCCGTATAGGGACTTAGGCGGAAGTTACGAGTGTGGGTGGTGATCGCGGAGGTCAAGTGGTCTATGGGTATTGGAAGTGTATTGACCTAATAGAGTATGTTAATTAATATAGTATTATTTGTCAGAGTCTATTCTTTGTAATTAAATGACAAAACCCGACGGCCTTTTATTATCTTCCATGTGTCCCTTCATAGTGTTCCTGGTTTGGTTGGTGAGGGAATGTTAGGGAATTGGTAGACGACATATTTGGTGGCAGCGCAAACAGGTTTGGAACACTGTGCGAGATGATGGAAGTGTGGTTCTGGTTTAGTTGGTGAGGGAATGTTCGGGAAATGGTAGATGTCGGGTTGTGGTGAGAATGGGGGTTACTAGACGGAGGAAAGAAGGGTCAGGTGAGACCAGGGCAGAGGAGTTAGTTAATTAAAGGGACTAGGTAATTGTGGGGCACATGTGGGGTTTATTTCTTTCTTTCCAGATTCCCGCAACGAGAGACGGCTAAGAGGCAAGTCTGGACCACTGAAGCATCGGGATCCAAAACAAGTGCAGTGTTTCGTAGTGCGGATTATACAGTGTTCGTAGTGCGGATTATACTGTGTTCGTAGTGCGGATTATACAGTGTTCGTAGTGCGGATTATACAGTGTGGCGAGGTAAACTAGCGCGGGTGAATGTGGGCCAGCGTGGGCCATGTGCGGCCATGTGCGGGCCAAGCGATGGGTGGGCCAGCGAGCCGCACCTTGGAGCTTGTTTTATATCGTTGGTAAGGCGGAAATAGTGAGAAACCGTTGCTAAGGTGAAATTAATCGTGTAAACTACGTAATTTAAAGTTAATTAAATTTCATGTAACGTGTAAATCGAATATTTTAAGGATAATGAAATATTACCTAAAGTACTGTGCGAGTTCCGGCGTTGTCAGGTGTAGATACAGAAAATAGGCGCAGTGAATTATGGACGCCTTGGCATAGCGAGCGACGCGTAATTTGACGTCTGGGGTTCGCCGTCTACTGTACCCTGGAGAGGGCCATGGAGATTTTTTTGTGGGTGTATTGGCGTTTGGACGCCGGGGTGTGTAGTGTAATGCATGTGGTGTGTAGTGTAATGCATGTGTAGTGGCTTATTAGACGCCAGCGTAATGCATAGTATTTACTGTAGTGAAATGTGCATGTTTTCACTGTGGATATCATGGATGTAGTATAGTGCATGACATTGTTGGCATTGTAGCGCCAAGGTGTAGCATGTGTAGCATAACTGGTTGTTGTAACACCGGGTGTATTGTAGACATTAGCGTTAAAGTATGTTAACGCAGGTGGTAGTGTGTGGCGGGTGGCCACTACACAAGAAATTATGCCTGACGAGTGTTAGTCAGGTATTAATGGATTACCAGAGAAAAGGGAGTATGTGTGTTGCATTTAGTTACTTATTGGTGGTGACGTCTCGTGGTGTTTTGATGCGCTCTGGCGCAAGGCATATGCCTGTGGTGGTGATGGTGTTGAGGGCGTTGGAGACGCCGTGTGTGGTGTTGAGGGCGTTGGGGACGCCGGGTGTTGTGTTGAGGGCGTTGGGGACGCCGTGTGTTGTGTTGAGGGCGTTGGGGACGCCGGGTGTTGTGTTGAGGGCGTTGGGGACGCCGTGTGTTGTGTTGAGGGCGTTGGGGACGCCGTGTGTTGTGTTGAGGGCGTTGGGGACGCCGGGTGTTGTGTTGAGGGCGTTGGGGACGCCGTGTGTTGTGTGGGGGACGCCGGGTGTTGTGTTGAGGGCGTTGGGGACGCCGTGTGTTGTGTTGAGGGCGTTGGGGACGCCGGGTGTTGTGTTGAGGGCGTGGGGGACGCCGGGTGTTGTGTTGAGGGCGTTGGGGACGCCATTCGGTGGTGGCGTTTGGACGCCTGGTATGGAGTGTGGTGTTGTGGAGTATATGGTGGCGCAGGGGCGCCAGGTAGTGGTCGGTAAGGTGAGTATTGGCGTAGCAAGGTCGGTGCGTTAGGACGCAGGAAGTGGTTGTGAGGATGTGTAGCGTTATATTGAGGTCATCAGTGGTTGGGATGACCAGAGGTAATGGTGTGTCGGAGTGGGTAAGTCTTATGGATAAGATGAAATGTGGATAATTGCAGGAGTTGGTGGCTGCAGTAGGCGAGCCAAGTCGATATATCTAGCAAAACTCATAAAAGACTAATAAAAATTCATTATTCTCATTAAAATTTTCATTAATTATGTCGGAGTGGGTAAGTCTTATGGATAAGATTACAATGTAGAATTTCAAAATTTCAGGTGTTGGTGGTTGCAGTGGACGAGCGAAGTAGATATACTAATTTCTTATTAAGTTGTTACAGGAATCTCGCTAGAGGCGAGCCAGTGGCAGTATGATGTTTTAGTGACATAAGTGTGAAATTATTTTAATGAGGTATTTATTGTGATAATGTATGTGTATGTATATACTGTATATTACCTCATCGGCACCATTACTGAGTGTTAGGCTTGAGAAGGTCCCCCGGGATCATGTCACAGAGCTTCAGGTAGAGTAGAAGGGAAGCTATGAGGCTACACTCAGTTATTCTAGAGAAAAAAAGGGGGAGGAAGTGAAGCCAAGGTGACGTTATAGGCGAAATTCGCCCCCTGACATCAAAGCAGGAATAAGGGCCAGCTGCAATGGTTTTGCAGCTGCGCTCAGGCTATATACGGGGAGAGAGTAAGGAGCCGAGGGGGTTATGTAATAATGGGATCGAGCCAGGGGGCTCCGAGGGAATATTTTGCAGGTACAGCGGTCGGGAAGGTGTGAATACAGGTGGACACACTCTGGGCGGATGGGCCTAGACCAGAGAGCTGTGAGGGATCTACAGCGTTCTGGGATTGGTGCCCTGGAACGAGACGTCAGCACAGACCCAAGGGAACATGACCTGGGGTAGGAATCTCCGTTGCTCTGGAGGCCAGGATCACGTTACCTCAGAGCAACGATGGGACATTGACAACATTCACCAGGCTGGACAGCCTGGGTTTTGTCTGGGTCATGGAGGATCTATGACCTAGCAACCATGGGACACGAAGACAAGAGAAGTGATGCTGCAAATTGTGGAGGAGGCCAGTGAAACATTGTGTGATCATTGTAAGCCCTTATGTCAACAGTACAGGGCAAGATGTTAAATTATAATTACTAAGGATGAAGAACCTTAGATATATATGTGTTGTGTATATATTAATGACTAGTGTCATTTCTGTTTAAGTGCCAGCATTCTGGTCCATGTAATTTTATGGTTATGTTTGTATGTAATTATATGTCAGCAGTTTAGGTATATGTGCATTGCTGGAGATGGGAAAAATTATTTCAGACTATTTTACCTGTGCTATGATGTGAATATAATGTATATGTTGGAGAAGTGTTGTGAGCCATGTCGGGGAAAATTTTAATTTAGTTCATCGTGTGTATGATGAACTTATTGGATGATTTTTTAGTTGTACACATATGGTGGGTGCATCCTCCAGGTCCTTACACTAATGGAACCATTGCAATGATGCATATGGGGACATATGCGTGTTTAAGGAGGGGAGTGGTGTTGTAATCCACAAGTTAGTAGGAATTATTAGCTAGAGGATCATTACTACAACACTTAACGAATGATGATTGAAAGTACATGTAAGTAGACAGACTATGGATCACATATCTAAGAAAGGTCAATGGATTAAGACCGAAGCTGTTTAGCCAAATGATTAATTCCTGGAAAGAGGAATTATTCTTCGTCAGGCTTCTAGGAACAAGATTACCTCTCTAGGGATAAGGTTAATCGGATTATACCTTCCTTGAGAGGTGGGGTGAAATGGTTGAGGGAGATGGCTGACTGGAGTCAGTCTGATTGTGGAAGTTGAACGAGCAAGTCCTTTTGGATCCCCGTTTGTGGCAGCAGCGAAGTGTAGCAGACAGCTATGCGTGACCAGCCCCAGGGACCAGGTGGTGACCCGTGACCAGCCCCAGGGACCAGGTGGTGACCCGTGACCAGCCCCAGGGACCAGGTGGTGACCCGTGACCAGCCCCAGGGACCAGGTGGTGACCCGTGACCAGCCCCAGGGACCAGGTGGTGACCCGTGACCAGCCCCAGGGACCAGGTGGTGACCCGTGACCAGCCCCAGGGACCAGGTGGTGACCCGTGACCAGCCCCAGGGACCAGGTGGTGACCCGTGACCAGCCCCAGGGACCAGGAGGTGACCCGTGACCAGCCCCAGGGACCAGGTGGTGACCCGTGACCAGCCCCAGGGACCAGGTGGTGACCCGTGACCAGCCCCAGGGACCAGGTGGTGACCCGTGACCAGCCCCAGGGACCAGGTGGTGACCCGTGACCAGCCCCAGGGACCAGGTGGTGACCCGTGACCAGCCCCAGGGACCAGGTGGTAACCCGTGACCAGCCAGGGACCAGGTGGTGACCCGTGACCAGCCCCAGGGACCAGGTGGTGACCCGTGACCAGCCCCAGGGACCAGCCAGGTGGTGACCCGTGACCAGCCCCAGGGACCAGGTGGTGACCCGTGACCAGCCCCAGGGACCAGGTGGTGACCCGTGACCAGACCCGTGACCAGCCCCAGGGACCAGGTGGTGACCCGTGACCAGCCCCAGGGACCAGGTGGTGACCCGTGACCAGCCCCAGGGACCAGGTGGTGACCCGTGACCAGCACCAGGGACCAGGTGGTGACCCGTGACCAGCCCCAGGGACCAGGTGGTGACCCGTGACCAGCCCCAGGGACCAGGTGGTGACCCGTGACCAGCACCAGGGACCCCAGGGACCAGGTGGTGACCCGTGACCAGCCCCAGGGACCAGGTGGTGACCCGTGACCAGCAGCCCCAGGGACCAGGTGGTGACCCGTGACCAGCCCCAGGGACCAGGTGGTGACCCGTGACCAGCACCAGGGACCAGGTGGTGACCCGTGACCAGCCCCAGGGACCAGGTGGGTGACCAGGTGGTGACCCGTGACCAGCCCCAGGGACCAGGTGGTGACCCGTGACCAGCCCCAGGGACCAGGTGGTGACCCGTGACCAGCCCCAGGGACCAGGTGGTGGTGACCAGCCCCAGGGACCAGGTGGTGACCCGTGACCAGCCCCAGGGACCAGGTGGTGACCCGTGACCAGCGTGACCAGGGACCAGGTGGTGACCCGTGACCAGCCCCAGGGACCAGGTGGTGACCCGTGACCAGCCCCAGGGACCAGGTGGTGTGACCAGCCCCAGGGACCAGGTGGTGACCAGCCCCAGGGACCAGGTGGTGGTGACCAGCCCCAGGGACCAGGTGGTGACCCGTGACCAGCCCCAGGGACCAGGTGGTGACCCGTGACCAGCCCCAGGGACCAGGTGGTGTGACCAGCCCCAGGGACCAGGAGGTGACCCGTGACCAGCACCAGGGACCAGGTGGTGACCCGTGACCAGCCCCAGGGACCAGGTGGTGACCCATCACCAGCCCCAGGGACCAGGTGGTGACCCGTGACCAGCCCCAGGGACCAGGTGGTGACCCGTGACCAGCCCCAGGGACCAGGTGGTGACCCGTGACCAGCCCCAGGGACCAGGTGGTGACCAGCCCCAGGGACCGTGACCAGCCCCAGGGACCAGGTGGTGACCCGTGACCAGCCCCAGGGACCAGGTGGTGACCCGTGACCAGCCCCAGGGACCAGGTGGTGACCCGTGACCAGCCCCAGGGACCAGGTGGTGACCCGTGACCAGCCCCAGGGACCAGGTGGTGACCCGTGACCAGCCCCAGGGACCAGGTGGTGACCCGTGACCAGCCCCAGGGACCAGGTGGTGAGCCCGACCAGGACCAGCCCCAGGGACCAGGTGGTGACCCGTGACCAGCCCCAGGGACCAGTGACCCGTGACCCAGGGACCAGGTGGTGACCCGTGACCAGCCCCAGGGACCAGGTGGTGACCCGTGACCAGCCCCAGGGACCAGGTGGTGACCCGTGACCAGCCCCAGGGACCAGGTGGTGACCCGTGACCAGCCCCAGGGACCAGGTGGTGACCCGTGACCAGCCCCAGGGACCAGGTGGTGACCCGTGACCAGCCCCAGGGACCAGGTGGTGACCAGCCCCAGGGACCGTGACCAGCCCCAGGGACCAGGTGGTGACCCGTGACCAGCCCCAGGGACCAGGTGGTGACCCGTGACCAGCCCCAGGGACCAGGTGGTGCCCCAGGGACCAGGTGGTGACCAGCCCCAGGGACCAGGTGGTGACCCGTGACCAGCCCCAGGGACCAGGTGGTGACCCGTGACCAGCCCCAGGGACCAGGTGGTGACCCGTGACCAGCCCCAGGGACCAGGTGGTGACCCGTGACCAGCCCCAGGGACCAGGTGGTGACCCGTGACCAGCCCCAGGGACCAGGTGGTGACCCGTGACCAGCCCCAGGGACCAGGTGGTGACCCGTGACCAGCCCCAGGGACCAGGTGGTGACCCGTGACCAGCCCCAGGGACCAGGTGGTGACCCGTGACCAGCCCCAGGGACCAGGTGGTGACCCGTGACCAGCCCCAGGGACCAGGTGGTGACCCGTGACCAGCCCCAGGGACCAGGTGGTGACCCGTGACCAGCCCCAGGGACCAGGTGGTGACCCGTGACCAGCCCCAGGGACCAGGTGGTGACCCGTGACCAGCCCCAGGGACCAGGTGGTGACCCGTGACCAGCCCCAGGGACCAGGTGGTGACCACCCAGGTGGTGACCCGTGACCAGCCCCAGGGACCAGGTGGTGACCCGTGACCAGCCCCAGGGACCAGGTGGTGACCCGTGACCAGCGTGACCCCAGGGACCAGGTGGTGACCCGTGACCAGCCCCAGGGACCAGGTGGTGACCCGTGACCAGCCCCAGGGACCAGGTGGTGACCCGTGACCAGCCCCAGGGACCAGGTGGTGACCCGTGACCAGCCCCAGGGACCAGGTGGTGACCCGTGACCAGCCCCAGGGACCAGGTGGTGACCCGTGACCAGCCCCAGGGACCAGGTGGTGACCCGTGACCAGCCCCAGGGACCAGGTGGTGACCCGTGACCAGCCCCAGGGACCAGGTGACCAGCCCCAGGGACCAGGTGGACCCGTGACCAGCCCCAGGGACCAGGTGGTGACCCGTGACCAGCCCCAGGGACCAGGTGGTGGTGACCAGGGACCAGGTGGTGACCCGTGACCAGCCCCAGGGACCAGGGACCAGGTGGTGACCCGTGACCAGCCCCAGGGACCAGGTGGTGACCCGTGACCAGCCCCAGGGACCAGGTGGTGACCCGTGACCAGCCCCAGGGACCAGGTGGTGACCCGTGACCAGCCCCAGGGACCAGGTGGTGACCCGTGACCAGCCCCAGGGACCAGGTGGTGACCCGTGACCAGCCCCAGGGACCAGGTGGTGACCCGTGACCAGCCCCAGGGACCAGGTGGTGACCCGTGACCAGCCCCAGGGACCAGGTGGTGACCCGTGACCAGCCCCAGGGACCAGGTGGTGACCCGTGACCAGCCCCAGGGACCAGGTGGTGACCCGTGACCAGCCCCAGGGACCAGGTGGTGACCCGTGACCAGCCCCGTGACCAGCCCCAGGGACCAGGTGGTGACCCGTGACCAGCCCCAGGGACCAGGTGGTGACCCGTGACCAGCCCCAGGGACCAGGTGGTGACCCGTGACCAGCCCCAGGGACCAGGTGGTGACCCGTGACCAGCCCCAGGGACCAGGTGGTGACCCGTGACCAGCCCCAGGGACCAGGTGGTGACCCGTGACCAGCCCCAGGGACCAGGTGGTGACCCGTGACCAGCCCCAGGGACCAGGTGGTGACCCGTGACCAGCCCCAGGGACCAGGTGGTGACCCGTGACCAGCCCCAGGGACCAGGTGGTGACCCGTGACCAGCCCCAGGGACCAGGTGGTGACCCGTGACCAGCCCCAGGGACCAGGTGGTGACCCGTGACCAGCCCCAGGGACCAGGTGGTGACCCGTGACCAGCCCCAGGGACCAGGTGGTGACCCAGGTGGTGACCACCAGCCCCAGGTGACAGGGACCAGGTGGTGACCCGTGACCAGCCCCAGGGACCAGGTGGTGACCCGTGACCAGCCCCAGGGACCAGGTGGTGGTGGTGACCAGCCCCAGGGACCAGGTGGTGACCCGTGACCAGCCCCAGGGACCAGGTGGTGACCCGTGACCAGCCCCAGGGACCAGGTGGTGACCCGTGACCAGCCCCAGGGACCAGGTGGTGACCCGTGACCAGCCCCAGGGACCAGGTGGTGACCCGTGACCAGCCCCAGGGACCAGGTGGTGACCCGTGACCAGCCCCAGGGACCAGGTGGTGACCCGTGACCAGCCCCAGGGACCAGGTGGTGACCCGTGACCAGCCCCAGGGACCAGGTGGTGACCCGTGACCAGCCCCAGGGACCAGGTGGTGACCCGTGACCAGCCCCAGGGACCAGGTGGTGACCCGTGACCAGCCCCAGGGACCAGGTGGTGACCCGTGACCAGCCCCAGGGACCAGGTGGTGACCCGTGACCAGCCCCAGGGACCAGGTGGTGACCCGTGACCAGCCCCAGGGACCAGGTGGTGACCCGTGACCAGCCCCAGGGACCAGGTGGTGACCCGTGACCAGCCCCAGGGACCAGGTGGTGACCCGTGACCAGCCCCAGGGACCAGGTGGTGACCCGTGACCAGCCCCAGGGACCAGGTGGTGACCCGTGACCAGCCCCAGGGACCAGGTGGTGACCCGTGACCAGCCCCAGGGACCAGGTGGTGACCCGTGACCAGCCCCAGGGACCAGGTGGTGACCCGTGACCAGCCCCAGGGACCAGGTGGTGACCCGTGACCAGCCCCAGGGACCAGGTGGTGACCCGTGACCAGCCCCAGGGACCAGGTGGTGACCCGTGACCAGCCCCAGGGACCAGGTGGTGACCCGTGACCAGCCCCAGGGACCAGGGACCAGGTGGTGACCCGTGACCAGCCCCAGGGACCAGGTGGTGACCCGTGACCAGCCCCAGGGACCAGGTGGTGACCCGTGACCAGCCCCAGGGACCAGGTGGTGACCCGTGACCAGCCCCAGGGACCAGGTGGTGACCCGTGACCAGCCCCAGGGACCAGGTGGTGACCCGTGACCAGCCCCAGGGACCAGGTGGTGACCCGTGACCAGCCCCAGGGACCAGGTGGTGACCCGTGACCAGCCCCAGGGACCAGGTGGTGACCCGTGACCAGCCCCAGGGACCAGGTGGTGACCCGTGACCAGCCCCAGGGACCAGGTGGTGACCCGTGACCAGCCCCAGGGACCAGGTGGTGACCAGACCCGTGACCAGCCCCAGGGACCAGGTGGTGACCCGTGACCAGCCCCAGGGACCAGGTGGTGACCCGTGACCAGCCCCAGGGACCAGGTGGTGACCCGTGACCAGCCCCAGGGACCAGGTGGTGACCCGTGACCAGCCCCAGGGACCAGGTGGTGACCCGTGACCAGCCCCAGGGACCAGGTGGTGACCCGTGACCAGCCCCAGGGACCAGGTGGTGACCCGTGACCAGCCCCAGGGACCAGGTGGTGACCCGTGACCAGCCCCAGGGACCAGGTGGTGGTGACCAGCCCCAGGGACCAGGTGGTGACCCAGCCCCAGGGACCAGGTGGTGACCCGTGACCACCAGGGACCAGGTGGTGGTGACCCGTGACCAGCCCCAGGGACCAGGTGGTGACCCGTGACCAGCCCCAGGGACCCAGGGACCAGGTGGTGACCCGTGACCAGCCCCAGGGACCAGGTGGTGACCCGTGACCAGCCCCAGGGACCAGGTGGTGACCCGTGACCAGCCCCAGGGACCAGGTGGTGACCCGTGACCAGCCCCAGGGACCAGGTGGTGACCCGTGACCAGCCCCAGGGACCAGGTGGTGACCCGTGACCAGCCCCAGGGACCAGGTGGTGACCCGTGACCAGCCCCAGGGACCAGGTGGTGACCCGTGACCAGCCCCAGGGACCAGGTGGTGACCCGTGACCAGCCCCAGGGACCAGGTGGTGACCCGTGACCAGCCCCAGGGACCAGGTGGTGACCCGTGACCAGCCCCAGGGACCAGGTGGTGACCCGTGACCAGCCCCAGGGACCAGGTGGTGACCCGTGACCAGCCCCAGGGACCAGGTGGTGACCCGTGACCAGCCCCAGGGACCAGGTGGTGACCCGTGACCAGCCCCAGGGACCAGGTGGTGACCCGTGACCAGCCCCAGGGACCAGGTGGTGACCCGTGACCAGCCCCAGGGACCAGGTGGTGACCCGTGACCAGCCCCAGGGACCAGGTGGTGACCCGTGACCAGCCCCAGGGACCAGGTGGTGACCCGTGACCAGCCCCAGGGACCAGGTGGTGGTGACCAGCCCCAGGGACCAGACCCGTGACCAGCCCCAGGGACCAGGTGGTGACCCGTGACCAGCCCCAGGGACCAGGTGGTGACCCGTGACCAGCCCCAGGGACCAGGTGGTGACCCGTGACCAGCCCCAGGGACCAGGTGGTGACCAGCCCCAGGGACCGTGACCAGCCCCAGGGACCAGGTGGTGACCCGTGACCAGCCCCAGGGACCAGGTGGTGGTGACCAGGTGGTGACCAGCCCCAGGGACCAGGTGGTGACCCGTGACCAGCCCCAGGGACCAGGTGGTGACCCGTGACCAGCCCCAGGGACCAGGTGGTGACCCGTGACCAGCCCCAGGGACCAGGTGGTGACCCGTGACCAGCCCCAGGGACCAGGTGGTGACCCGTGACCAGCCCCAGGGACCAGGTGGTGACCCGTGACCAGCCCCAGGGACCAGGTGGTGACCCGTGACCAGCCCCAGGGACCAGGTGGTGACCCGTGACCAGCCCCAGGGACCAGGTGGTGACCCGTGACCAGCCCCAGGGACCAGGTGGTGACCCGTGACCAGCCCCAGGGACCAGGTGGTGACCCGTGACCAGCCCCAGGGACCAGGTGGTGACCCGTGACCAGCCCCAGGGACCAGGTGGTGACCCGTGACCAGCCCCAGGGACCAGGTGGTGACCCGTGACCAGCCCCAGGGACCAGGTGGTGACCCGTGACCAGCCCCAGGGACCAGGTGGTGACCCGTGACCAGCCCCAGGGACCAGGTGGTGACCCGTGACCAGCCCCAGGGACCAGGTGGTGACCCGTGACCAGCCCCAGGGACCAGGTGGTGACCCGTGACCAGCCCCAGGGACCAGGTGGTGACCCGTGACCAGCCCCAGGGACCAGGTGGTGGTGACCAGCCCCAGGGACCAGGTGGTGACCCGTGACCAGCCCCAGGGACCAGGTGGTGACCCGTGACCAGCCCCAGGGACCAGGTGGTGACCCGTGACCAGCCCCAGGGACCAGGTGGTGACCCGTGACCAGCCCCAGGGACCAGGTGGTGACCCGTGACCAGCCCCAGGGACCAGGTGGTGACCCGTGACCAGCCCCAGGGACCAGGTGGTGACCCGTGACCAGCCCCAGGGACCAGGTGGTGACCCGTGACCCAGGGACCAGGTGGACCCGTGACCAGTGACCAGCCCCAGGGACCAGGTGGTGACCGTGACCAGCCCCAGGGACCCGTGACCAGGGACCAGGTGGTGACCCGTGACCAGCCCCAGGGACCAGGTGGTGACCCGTGACCAGCCCCAGGGACCAGGTGGTGACCCGTGACCAGCCCCAGGGACCAGGTGGTGACCCGTGACCAGCCCCAGGGACCAGGTGGTGACCCGTGACCAGCCCCAGGGACCAGGTGGTGACCCGTGACCAGCCCCAGGGACCAGGTGGTGACCCGTGACCAGCCCCAGGGACCAGGTGGTGACCCGTGACCAGCCCCAGGGACCAGGTGGTGACCCGTGACCAGCCCCAGGGACCAGGTGGTGACCCGTGACCAGCCCCAGGGACCAGGTGGTGACCCGTGACCAGCCCCAGGGACCAGGTGGTGACCCGTGACCAGCCCCAGGGACCAGGTGGTGACCCGTGACCAGCCCCAGGGACCAGGTGGTGACCCGTGACCAGCCCCAGGGACCAGGTGGTGACCCGTGACCAGCCCCAGGGACCAGGTGGTGACCCGTGACCAGCCCCAGGGACCAGGTGGTGACCCGTGACCAGCCCCAGGGACCAGGTGGTGACCCGTGACCAGCCCCAGGGACCAGGTGGTGACCCGTGACCAGCCCCAGGGACCAGGTGGTGACCCGTGACCAGCCCCAGGGACCAGGTGGTGACCCGTGACCAGCCCCAGGGACCAGGTGGTGACCCGTGACCAGCCCCAGGGACCAGGTGGTGACCCGTGACCAGCCCCAGGGACCAGGTGGTGACCCGTGACCAGCCAGGGACCAGGTGACCAGTGACCAGCCCCAGGGACCAGGTGGTGACCCGTGACCAGCCCCAGGGACCAGGTGGTGACCCGTGACCAGCCCCAGGGACCAGGTGGTGACCCGTGACCAGCCCCAGGGACCAGGTGGTGACCCGTGACCAGCCCCAGGGACCAGGTGGTGACCCGTGACCAGCCCCAGGGACCAGGTGGTGACCCGTGACCAGCCCCAGGGACCAGGTGGTGACCCGTGACCAGCCCCAGGGACCAGGTGGTGACCCGTGACCAGCCCCAGGGACCAGGTGGTGACCCGTGACCAGGTGGTGGTGCCCCAGGGACCAGGTGGTGACCCGTGACCAGCCCCAGGGACCAGGTGGTGACCCGTGACCAGCCCCAGGGACCAGGTGGTGACCCGTGACCAGCCCCAGGGACCAGGTGGTGACCCGTGACCAGCCCCAGGGACCAGGTGGTGACCCGTGACCAGCCCCAGGGACCAGGTGGTGACCCGTGACCAGCCCCAGGGACCAGGTGGTGACCCGTGACCAGCCCCAGGGACCAGGTGGTGACCCGTGACCAGCCCCAGGGACCAGGTGGTGACCCGTGACCAGCCCCAGGGACCAGGTGGTGACCCGTGACCAGCCCCAGGGACCAGGTGGTGACCCGTGACCAGACCAGCCCAGGGACCAGGTGGTGACCCGTGACCAGCCCCAGGGACCAGGTGGTGGTGACCAGCCCCAGGGACCAGTGGTGACCCGTGACCAGCCCCAGGGACCAGGTGGTGACCCGTGACCAGCCCCAGGGACCAGGTGGTGACCCGTGACCAGACCCAGGGACCAGGTGGTGACCCGTGACCAGCCCCAGGGACCAGGTGGTGACCCTTGACCAGCCCCAGGGACCAGGTGGTGACCAGTGACCAGCCCCAGGGACCAGGTGGTGACCCGTGACCAGCCCCAGTGACCAGGCGGTGACCCGTGACGTGCCGCTGGGACGAGGTGGTGACCCGTGACCAGCCCCAGGGACCAGGTGGTGACCCGTGACCAGTCCCAGGGACCAGGTGGTGACCCGTGACCAGCCCCAGGGGACCAGGTGGTGACCCGTGACCAGCCCCAGGGACCAGGTGGTGACCCGTGACCAGCCCCCAGGTGGTGACCCGTGACCACCAGGTGGTGACCCGTGACCAGCCCCAGGGACCAGGTGGTGACCCGTGACCAGCCCCAGGGACCAGGTGGTGACCCGTGACCAGCCCCAGGGACCACCAGGTGGTGACCCGTGACCAGCCCCAGGGACCAGGTGGTGACCCGTGACCAGCCCCAGGGACCAGGTGGTGACCCCGTGACCAGCCCCAGGGACCAGGTGGTGACCCGTGACCAGCCCCAGGGACCAGGTGGTGACCCGTGACCAGCCCCAGGGACCAGGTGGTGACCCGTGACCAGCCCCAGGGACCAGGTGGTGACCCGTGACCAGCCCCAGGGACCAGGTGGTGACCCGTGACCAGCCCCAGGGACCAGGTGGTGACCCGTGACCAGCCCCAGGGACCAGGTGGTGACCCGTGACCAGCCCCAGGGACCAGGTGGTGACCCGTGACCAGCCCCAGGGACCAGGTGGTGACCCGTGACCAGCCCCAGGGACCAGGTGGTGACCCGTGACCAGCCAGGGACCAGGGACTAGGTGGTGACCCGTGACCAGCCCCAGGGACCAGGTGGTGACCCGTGACCAGCCCCAGGGACCAGGTGGTGACCCGTGACCAGCCCCAGGGACCAGGTGGTGACCCGTGACCAGCCCCCAGGTGGTGACCCGTGACCAGCCCCAGGGACCAGGTGGTGACCCGTGACCAGCACCAGGGACCAGGTGGTGACCCGTGACCAGCCCCAGGGACCAGGTGGTGACCCGTGACCAGCCCCAGGGACCAGGTGGTGACCCGTGACCAGCCCCAGGGACCAGGTGGTGACCCGTGACCAGCCCCAGGGACCAGGTGGTGACCCGTGACCAGCCCCAGGGACCAGGTGGTGACCCGTGACCAGCCCCAGGGACCAGGTGGTGACCCGTGACCAGTTCCAGGGACCAGGTGGTGACCCGTGACCAGCCCCAGGGACCAGGTGGTGACCCGTGACCAGCCCCAGGGACCAGGTGGTGACCCGTGACCAGTTCCAGGGACCAGGTGGTGACCCGTGACCAGTTCCAGGGACCAGGTGGTGACCCGTGACCAGCCCCAGGGACCAGGTGGTGACCCGTGCCCAGCCCCAGGGACCAGGTGGTGGTGACCAGCCCCAGGGACCAGGTGGTGACCCGTGACCAGCCCCAGGGACCAGGTGTGACCCGTGACCAGCCCCAGGGACCAGGTGGT
This sequence comes from Procambarus clarkii, assembly GCF_020424385.1. Taxonomy (NCBI): domain Eukaryota; kingdom Metazoa; phylum Arthropoda; class Malacostraca; order Decapoda; family Cambaridae; genus Procambarus; species Procambarus clarkii. The sequence goes on from NW_025573064.1 coordinate 44,381, forward strand.
GACCCGTGACCAGCCCCAGGGACCAGGTGGTGACCCGTGACCAGACCAGCCCCAGGGACCAGGTGGTGACCCGTGACCAGCAGGGACCAGGGACCAGGTGGTGACCCGTGACCAGCCCCAGGGGACCAGGTGGTGGTGACCCGTGACCAGCCCCAGGGACCAGGTGGTGACCCGTGACCAGCCCAGGGACCAGGGACCAGGTGGTGACCCGTGACCAGCCCCAGGGACCAGGTGGTGACCCGTGACCAGCCCCAGGGACCAGGTGGTGACCCGTGACCAGCCCAGGGACCAGGTGGTGACCCGTGACCAGCCCCAGGGACCAGGTGGTGACCCGTGACCAGCCCCAGGGACCAGGTGGCTTTAGGCGTAATAAAACTATTTATTTATTTAGTCATCTAATTCGTAGTTTACACAATTTATAATAAACTAATCAGTTATCCCGAAGTTCTAAGAAGCTCGCTCCTCAATCCGCCTGTATAATAACAGTTTCAGATAGCGTTTACGCATGTAGCCGCTACCTCCGTCCCTATCTCACAAGGCGGAGGGTCATCTCCGTAATCATACACTATCTAGCGTAGCCTCAACACCTGTTCATACCTCTCACCCGCTCGCATCTCACTCCTGCATCACCTACACCGACCCCCACCGAACGCCGCTGCTATCTTATCGTCACAATCTTATCTAGACCTGTCTCTCTCTACCTTACACCTTACTCTCCCTAATCATTATCATTAATATTGTTCTTTCTCAATCCGTACAGCTATATGAACTTTGTAATACTTGTTCCATACATTAAACAAAACAGTTTTCTCAAATCAATCGGTTCAATTGTCAAACCTTAGCTCATGTCCTCGCATTACTTCCCTCGCACATCTTGTTTATTAACCCCATCATACCTGGTAAATAAGAACAAGACAGTTACTAAGCTCCAGCTCTCGTCGCCGCTTTAGTTCTCTCTCGTATCTTCGTTAATAACAGTCCAATTTCCCTTAAATTTTACCCTCTGTATTTCAGACACCATAAATAAAAACCAGTTCAGTTATCAAGTTTCAACTCTTGTGCCCCAGCTTAGTTCATTGTACAAGTTCATTATTTCCAACTAAAT